>PVIR01002688.1:0-15998 GCA_004026965.1 Petromus typicus
TGTGATGTGAGTTTGAGGCTGAGCTCAGGGCCAGCCTGAACCACAAAGCGAGACCCTGTCTCAAAAAACCTAAAAAAAAAAAAAAAAGAAAAGTGACGGCTAAAATTTCTTATAGTACAGTACAGTGCAGTTAACCATCAAAGGCAGTAGTAACAAGTATGAAAAGCATTGTGGTAGATACAGACTATTTCAGTAACAGTAAAAAAAGAAAAACAACATAATCTAGGACAAAGTTAGATATTTCTTGAATCTTTTATATATGTCCCACAATGGCCTATTTATTTGAGTTTGTTTTAATTACATCAGGATTTATATTTCATTAATGTATGATAGAATCACTCAGAGTTGCCTACATGTTGAACTGCCTCTGAATTTCAGAGGTGGCTTTTTTTTAACTTTTTCCATCTCTGCGACAAAGTACCTGACACCCACAAGTTAAGGAAGAGAGATCAATTTTAAGTTACAGTTTGAGAGGCTTCCGCTCATGCTCAGCTGGCTCTAAGCAGAAATGTCATGGCAGAAAGGCCTGGAGGGGGAAAGCTGCTCAGCCACCGCTACCTGAAAGGACAGAGGGGAAGAGCCAGCAGGGCACATCCTCAGTGACCTGCCTCTTTCAGTAGGGGCCGCCTCCTAACAGCAAAGATGACCCTGAGCCGCATGATCCACCCACCTCCCTACAGGCCTCCCTCCCCATGAATACGTGAGCTGTTGGGAGGACATGCAGCCCCGAACCTCATGCCTTTCCCTGACTGTTCCGTTGTCAGCCGAGTTCAGTGAGGTGAAGAGAGAGTTGTGAGTGAGACTTACTACGGGTAGGCCGAGAGACCTTTATTTTTCCATGCTCCCTCTTGCTAGGATTCAGAAATGACATTGTTTTACTAAAGGATCTTGTAAAACTAAACTGTTTTTGTATGAATTCTCACTGAACTTTCTGTCTCTGTAAAACAGGATATTCCATGTGAACTTCTAAAACATGGTGTTTTAAAGTCAGCTATCACGTTAGTGGTAAATTGTGCGGGTCTCCCTTTTCTTTACGCGTGTTATTTACAGTTTATAGTACTCACAGCTTGATTAGCTCTTGCATTTCCTGACTTTGCAAGTTCTGTAAATTTGCTCAGATGTACTTACTGCCTTGCTTGTCCGCCCTTATCTTCTTCATGAATGTTTACCAGTAGGCTTTTAATTTCTTCCATATCCTTTACAATTGCTTAAGGGATAGCTGTTTCTTGAGTTGTGTCCCTTCTCACTCATCTTTGGGTTGATTCCACTCTTCTTGTTCATGTCCTCACGTCTTATGCCTCTACTGGTGTATAGAAGTGTCTGAGTTCCTTAAAATGTTTTTTTGAAAACAATTTGTCTGGTCAGTGCGTGTTTCTTTATTGCCACATCAGTCATCTAGGCGGATGTTCTCAGCTAGGAAGAAAGGCATCATAAGTTAATAAGTCGTCCTGCTGAAACAATTCCATTCCCAGGCTGGAAGCCTGTAGTGTGTGTCTGGCAAGACCCTGTGATACAATAGGAAAGCCTGGCAGGGAGTGTAGCTTCGAACTAGCCTTTCCCTTCAAGGTCAAGCAGAGAGGGGAAGGAAGTCTGTTTTTACCAAAGATAAGATGAAGTCCCGTTTACCAAGCAGAGGTAGTATCTAGAAATTAGTTGTACAGTGAGAAGTGTAGGTATAGTAACGGGGCCTTGCCTGAGAGAGAGCATTTTGGCAGATAAGGTAACAAGAGGAAACAGTCTAGGAAGAAATTCCTAAACAGCCTTTAAGGAATTCTCTTAACAAGTAGCCTTTAAAAAAGTTAAAGAAAAAATTTTAAGTAGCCTATACCCTCATCTTCTGGCTGGGTATAAGGATCAAGGCCAGTGCCTGCCTTGGTTCTAGGAAGAGTCAAACACTAGGTAGGTAATTAATGAGGAACTCAGTCATGGAAAATCAGTTGTCGACCTTGAGGTCAAGGTCAGCCCACATTGTCTGACTTTCTGGATGTGGGTAGGGAGGGAGGGGGATCCCCAGCATGTTAGAAATCAGCAGGAGTCTTCCAGACCTAGGAATGACTCAACTGTACCAAATCACTCAGGGTCATCAACCCAGCACGACCATGTGAAGTACTTAAAGTGCTGAGCACTGAGAGTAAAGCTGTGAATGAATCCGAGCCCTTTCCTTCTGCAGCCATTTCAAAGGGAGAAGACAGGCCTTACAACTAATGAGCCAACAAATACATAATGTGCTGAGTGTTAAGTGGTAATACTGTACTTGCTAGGTGGAAAAATAAAAATGAAAGGGAGCTTGAGAATGCTGGAAGCTTGTTATCCCTGAGAGATTTGCTCCAGTGGACTTCTCTGAGAGTTTGCCTTGCAGGAAGATCATAGCTTGTACATAATACGAACTTGGGGATTGTGGTCATAACATGAATGTTACCTGTGAGGCAGTCTCTGCAACACTCACTGCCACCAACGGCCGCCCTTCTTTCCCTTGTCTTTATTTTACTATTTCTCTACCAGAATGTCCTAAGCAAAATGACATTAGTGCTTAGAGAGAAAGGAAGACGCTTTGTTCATTTGAATAGTTGGTGCTGCACTTATACTGTAAGTAGGATGGCACTTCTCACAGTGAGAGGACTTCTTTGAACATGCCTGGGTATTTTGTCTGCATATCCAGCATCCTCTTCTCAGGATGCTTTTACCACCTTTGAGGTTTTCCTAAATGGAGCACACCGAACATACATATTAGCATTCCCAAGAGCTGGCTGGCACCAATTCAAGGTAATTATTTTTCTTCAGCTTATCTGTTCTTCCATTAATTGTTATCGGTAAGTATTCTTGACACATCCCTTTTTTTGCAATTAGAACCCAGTAGAGTCTTTTTAAGCAAACATTTAGGTGTCTGCTATAATACTCAGAGGTCTTAGGATCATAAACAGTGAACAGATAATCTTCTTGGAACTTTAACCCTTAACATTCTAGATTTTGCTTGCTTATTCATCTTAAGCAGTACATTTCTCTCAGAGACGAAAGTGACTTAGAAAATCTCGTTTGTCATAGTGACCCAAGACTGTTGGAATTTGCGTAGCAGGTAGGAGAAAAAATGCTACTTCATAGTGTATTTAAGTGATAAATTTTGGTGTTTGTGTTTGATGACTTGTGAGCAGATTTTAGGAGTGCAGCTGATCCTACCTGGTAGCCAAACTACCAGGTAATTCATTCAAATCCTACCCTTGCTAGCCAAATTCCAAAGAAAAGAAGTATTTCATATTTAGATGAGAAGAGTAAAATAGTCAAAAGTAAAAATATACAAAAGTAAAGAAGCATGAAGAAAAACTCATAGTGAAGGAACACATTCTGTGACTCAGCTCCTCCATACAGGTGCAGCCTGGAGAAGACTTCCTGGGGACAGTCACATCACTTACCAGACAGAGGTGAAAGCTGAACCATAATCTTAGTTGGATCTGCATGCCCTGTCCGACACAGCTTGATGCTGCATCCAGCCAGCAGTGAGCACATGTTTCTGGATCACCATGTCAAGTCGAGGCTAACCAAGCATGCATTGAGTCATCTAGGTTTTAATGCTACCAGTTCTAGTAGAGCTATCCTCATTCATCCATTCACTTTTACTGTATTCATCCCTTTATAACTGAGGAAGACAGGGGCACTTTATAGTCAGTTTAAAACTCAGTAAAGATCCTCACTGAACTCCCTTCCGTACTCAAGGGTGTGTGCTAGGGTCTGTGCTCATGGCATCATCGGCGGAACCTTACCACTCACAGTGGGAGCTATGGGACAGTTCATGTTCGTCTCAGCTGGAAAAGAGCGTAGGTATCTTTACAAATGTGGATTTCTCTAGAAGTTATGGATTCAGAAGGTTTTCACAAGACCCCAAGTGGTTCTTACATGTGTTAGAGCTAGTAAAACTTTGGTCTCTGACCATGTAGGGAAATTATATTCTGCAGCCAAATTTTCCTGTTTTTATAAATAGAGTTCTATTGAAACACAGATTTATTCATTTATTTCCTTATGAGTTGACTGTATGTGGCTGAGACCTTGCTTCACCACCTTCTGGAGCAGTACCACTCCAAAGGTGGTACTGAGTGGTGCTAATGTGTTACTCAGTGCCAGTCCATGAACACTTTGTTTTAGATTTATAAATACAGAAGCCATAGATAAGCATTTAGAGGCTTTATTATAAATTGCCATTGCCACGCTATACAAATGGAAGATCAAATTTTTAATAATTCATATTACTGTATTTTATAAGAATATCAGTGACTATTAGGAAATTTTTAGAAAATTAATCCTTCATTACAAATTCTGTGAAAAGCGTAGTCAAGCAATATGCTTGTAAATGAATCTGATTAAATACCTTCATGCTGAAGTGAACTTTATTATGGTCTGTGATGATCATATTGTCCTATTGTTCCTTGCCCATTGTGCTTTCTCTTATTTCTTTTTAAGTACTTTTCCAATTCCTGTCATCTTGTCGAGGGCATCAAATTTGACATCTTCTTTCTGTACATACCCTCTTGTACACCCCAACCCAAGACTTGTCTCCTATCTGAACCCTCTCAGCCTGTGCAGAGATTCCCCATGAAAAGGACTCTTTGCCAGCAGTGTGCTGCAGGAGGCTGGGTTCCCAAACACCTTTCGAAAGCCAGTGTGAGATCCAGCTGCGAAGCTGGGTAACGTCCCTCAGTTGTCAGGGGTCTCAGCTCCTACACCCCCTCTGTCATGTGTCACATGAGTTCTCAGAAGTGTCACCTGGAATCTTGTTAGGCTGCTCTCAGGCCCTCCAGGTGACTCTCGTACTTCCTCAGACTTCTGAAGGAAGGTGAGGTGTTGAGCCACCTCCCAGGTGTAACGCAGCTCATTCTTCCTGCAGTGGCGTTCAAGTTCAGCTCTGTAACGGTGGCCCAGCACATGCTGATGAATGCACTGTTGAGTCCCATTCTTGCCTAACAGTCGCTCCACTTGTGCTCATGTTGCCTTGTATTCTATTCTGTTCCCACATTTCCGTTCATTTTTTTTATATGCACCAGTGCCCCTCTGTATTTTAAGATTTTACTTTTCATCTATTTCTGTGTCCGAATGTCTCTCTGAAACTCACAGACACTATCAGTTCTCAAGTGACTTTTCTGTCCAAATGAGAACTAAGGATAATCTTCTAGTTAATCATCAATTGAGTTTATAAATGCATTTTCCTATCAGCTCCCTCATGGAGAACTTCTATTTTCTTTGTCTCCAAAGGTGGAATACAACGAGTTGTATAATATTCAAGTGACTTTCTATAAACTTCATAAAATTACCTCGTCTTGTGCTTAGTCACTGAAGTAGATCTAATTCATTTTTGTCTCCGTTAAGTTAACATCAACTGCTTCTTTTCACAAGAGATTTCTTTCCTATTATTGTTCTTCACGCATTTAATCTCTCCCAGTGCTTCCCCTCTTCCCTCTTGATTTGTAAGTGTTTTGCTGTGATTTAGTCTGCAGTCTCTCTGCTTGTTACAGCTTTCATTTGTTATATGGCTTTTTTGTGGTATTTGGGGAAAGGGAAGTTGTCATATCATTTAGTATGTAACAAATGTCATGACAATATAGTGTTTTAAGGTGGAGATATTGAATCAACTTTATGTTTGGTCAAGAAAATTGATTCATAATCCTATGTGACTCTTTGCATTCTTTCTACTTATCAAAGGAAAACTCAGCAAAAACATCCCAGCTTTTTTTTTTTTAAATAGTTAAATGTTTCTTTCTCTTGATAAGAGTGCATGGCTACACTTCTTTTATAGGCTGTTCCAGAGAATTGGAATGAAACATTCTCTAGTTGCTAGACAAGTCATCTTCTTGTCATCTCTTCTTTATATGCTTTTCTTTCCTGTGTTCAGTATCAAAGTGAGATCTCAGTGCTATCTCTTCCACCTTCAGCATCGTATCATGTGTTCATGTCTGTCTTCCATGGTGAGCCAGAGAAGAGGCTATGACCTGCTTTCCACCTGACTGTAGGGCCTGTGCATTGCTGATTCACAGTGGCCACCCAACACATTCATGCCTCACAAGAGAGTGAGGCTCAAAACCGTTTCATAAAGGAAAATATTTTTATAACCAATAGTAGCTTGAAAATGAGTTAGGGTATCAACACATTAAAGTTCCATGAATGTGGTGAGCTACTGCCTCTCAGGGGTGAGGAGAGCCCATCCCTTCCCACTACTCTTGTGAGTTTCTGTGCTTGGATGGGACAAGGGTCACCCACTGGATTTGGCTGCATAAGTATGGCTCTTTCTGGCTTGCATTGTCTGTGTCTGTACAGTGAGAGTCACATAAACATGCCCTGTGTTACATGAGATGAAACTCAATAACGTGGTAATGAAAGTATGGGGAGGGCCAGGAGATCTTGCATGTGTTTAAAGATTAGTCGAGTTCTTATTCAGCCAGTTTCTGGTCATATGACCTTGGGCAAGTTGAATAACCTCCCTGTACCTCATTTCTTTCATCTGGAAAATGGCCTTAATAGCAAGGTGTTCAATGAAATAACACATGATGTTCTTCTCAGCACAGTGTTTTATACTTTGTAGTTCTTCCATGACAGCAGTGAAAGTGATAGCTGTCTCAGAAAAAATGGTGCTGGGGACATTTATTGGGCATAGCTAAATGGCCTCTCCTACAAGGCTGACTATGTACGTATAATCTAGTTGATAAGAAAAAAATCTCTCAGGGTGGGCTGCCTCAGTTTTAGGGCAGTTCAGCTAATCTATTTGTGCCTTAGTTAATTCACTTGTAAAATTGCTATGATAGCAGTTCTCATAATAAAGTTTATACTGATGAATAATTGTATAATAGTTCTGGCATATACATAGTACCTATTGTAAGGATCAGCTGCTATGATTTTCATTTTATTTGTTTACTTTGTTGTAGTTAATTTATCTTATTCAACAGCATAATTCTTCTGTGCTATATTTCTGCCACTCTGTGTAGCATGTGGCAGTGAGATATGATGAGCAAAGCAGGAACCGTCCATCTAGGCAGCGCCCCCAGCATGTACATGCAGGGCATATGCTGCTGAAGTAGTTATTCTAGTTTTAGGCATTTCAAGGTAATGATAAAGAAATGCTCATAACTTTCCATAGGAACCAAAGCCAAGGATGGAATCAGCTATCTGTGGTTTTTCTAAGTGTGGAATCATGTAAATACCTCTGTTTTAGTCTTCTCTGTCTTCACTTCCTTTGCTTGTTTTGGCCCCTCGACATGTTGATGATGTCTCAGGCTTAGTGAGTAGCCTCACTTGGGAGCTGTACTATTAGAAGGATGTCATAAAGTAGTTCTGGTCTCTGTATCATATAACTGTCAGCTCAACTCTTGACTTCTCAGAATCAACTTATAAAATTGCTGAAATTATCCTTATAAATTATGTACACATCGGGCCGGGGATTTAGCTGAGTGGTTCCGGCGCCTGTCTTGCAAGAGCCTGGGTTCAATTCCCCACACCCCGTAATCACATACAATACTGGGCGTGGAGACTCACCCCAGCAGAGCAATCAGTAGCTCATACCGCAGTGCCAGGCGTGGTGGCTCACACCTGTAATCCCAGCATTTGGGAGGCAGAGGCAGGAGGATTGCTGTGATGTGAGTTTGAGGCTGAGCTCAGGGCCAGCCTGAACCACAAAGCAAGACCCTATCTCAAAAAAAAAAAATAAATAAATAAAAATTAAAAATTAAAAATTAAAAAAATAAATTGTATACACATCATTTGAATGCCATTGAAATTTTAAGTAGATAGACAAAAAGAAAGAATATTCAAATTGTGTTTTTAAAAGATTATTTCTGTGTCTTGCCCCAAAAGAGTTAGCATTCCAGCCTGTGTTTTGAGACTATAACTACAGATTTTCAAAAGGAAAAAAATCAGTTATGGAATAGAGAGAGAGGAAAGGTTCTTAGAAGAGATACATGTAAGGCCGGGGATTTAGCTCAGTGGTTCCAGTGCCTGTCTTACAAGCGCAAGGGCCCGGGTTTGATCCCCAGTAACCACTATAATACTGGGCATGGAGACTCAGGCCCAGCAGCAACCAGTACCATGTACCATAGTGCCGGGCATGGTGACTCACGCCTCTAATCCCAGCACTCCGGAGGGAGGTAGAGGTAGGAGAATTGCTGTGATGTGAGTTGGAGGCTGAGCTCAGGGCCAGCCTGAACTACAAAGTGAGACCCTGTCTCAATTTAAAAAAAAAAAAAAAAGAAAGGAAAAGATACGTGTAAAGACATTGTACCACGGCTAGTGGTAGAGCCTTAGTACCCATGGTCAGTGAATCATGTGTCTTTAAGATTTAGCACTCTGGATGTATCTTTATGCTAAAACCACACAGACAGCCAGATGACAGTGGGTGGCTAGTTGCAGGGTCTCCCTAGGATTGTTTAGCTCCTGCTTGTCCTCACAGGGTGTCCCTGTTTGGTGGTGTGCATTTTGCATTGTGGCATATTCACCTGAGTCAGACCTTCTAAGCAGCACTTTGTCCCTTGTAGAGAAACTGAGAAGCTTATTGCAATAAGGAAAAAGAATTCAGTTTTCTTACAGAACTGGGGAGAAGCCCAGCTCTTTTCATTGGTGAATCTTTAATGTTTTATTTTGGTTATTTAGTTAGGGTTTACATCACTTTTACTTTTCCTGTTTTGCTAATACAAAGTAGAATTAGCTAAGTCCTCTTACCACATAAGCACTTGCTTGCTTGTGACTGGGGAGCTGAGATTAGTGCCCTGGGTAATTTTTTGTTACACTCTGTGCCTCTCACGTACCACTTTTCTGGGGTACTAATCCTGGAGGCATGAATATGGGACTGTAATATTGGACTTCTCTTCATTCTGGATAACATCTGTTTTTCCCCTCTCATCTTTTCAGAGAAGGAAATGAGGGTTGGAAACAGCAACCCAAGTCTTACTGGTGTCATAAGTGGAGCTTATCGGAGGGTGGGAAAGGCAGAGGAAGGCTCATTCCATTTGGGTTTGGGAGGCTGTTGTGTTCATCACAAGAAAGAGATGAACTCACAGCCCGTGCCCTGTATCCCTTCTTTGTGAACTTGAAATACAGCTTATCTGGGGAAGAAATCTCTGGAGTAGAAAATTTATCTACAAATTGTAAATGGCGTAGGCAAATGAATGGCATTAGAAACAAAACAAGAACTGAACAAAACAAACTTGCACTAAGATACATTAAAGGAAGGCTGGCTGCACTGAGTGAGTAAAGTATGTGTTTAAATCTAATTTTAAGTGAGGCTTCTTTAAAAGAAACTATTTAAAAACTTTATATGCAGCAGTATTTTAGAACTGGGTAAGAACTTCTAAATATGAAAGAAATCAGTATCATGAGGCAAGTTAAATTTGAACAAATATAGGAAGACTTGGCTGGGTCTTCTGAAAGGGGGCCAAGTCCTTTATAGTCACCAGTCAAACCAAGTCTTGTCTCATCTCTGTCAGCTCTTGGTATCACCACCAAAGTCTGAGGAAAGAGACCAAGAAGAGTTTAGCAAATAATCTTCATTTGGGGCTTTGTAACAGTACTATTCAACATGTCAGGATGTACAAATATAAATTCTGGAAGATTTAACTTGTCAATTCTTTTCTTATGTCTGACACACTTTTATGGGAAGGGTGTTGCTAGAACTCACTGATCACAGGAAGTTGGTGCTGACTGAGTGCCCATTTTCCTTCCCCAAGGACTGGCCATGCCCACTCTGAAGGGCAGGCTTAGACAAGAGACTTCAAGAGGTGACTGTGGATGTAAACTTTTGCTCCATAAACTTAAGACAAATGATTTCAGTTAAACACAACTCATGTTTACCTCTGTGCTTTGTAAGCCTTGAGGAGTTCAAGACTGCAGTGACATAATACTTAAAAATTATCTGTGCACAAGTTTCTGTTCTTCCCAAGTGAAGTCTTCCCTTAAAATGAAGCTGGCTCAGCTCTCAAAATTCATCTTAAAACACAGTGTGCAATTTCAGTTCTTAGAGATTTTGTACTGTGAAGTTAAAAGACCCTCAATGATTGCCTGGGAGCTTGGTACAGGAGGCATTATTTTTTTAAAAGCAATCTCTAAAGCATCTTAACATTCATTGTTTTGGGGATTATAAATTGATTTCTATTCATCACTAATTTTTTTTTTAATCACAGATTTCAGAATTATTTGTTGTGTCATTTGTTTTATTTCCTAAAGAATTCAGTTCTGTAATTTAATACATTATTATTATAGAGGATTTGGAATACAGAAAAGCACATTGAATAAAATGAAATCACTTATAATTCCTTAATTCATATAATAATTATTAAAATTTAGTCTCTGCTTCCAGTGCTTCCTTCTTAGTTCTGTTTAAATACATATGTATTTTATATTAAATTTTGGGTCCTACTGCTTTTTTCCATTTAACAGTATATTGAAATCATTAAATATTTTTCTGCCCCAAGAATTTTAGTGGCCATTTCAAGTGCCATTATATGGATTATATCCTTGTGTTTTTAGTCATTTCTCCAGGACTGGCATCCTGGTACCATAGTGTAAATTACCTTTGGTACTCTCTGTATGTCGATTGAAAATATATTGTTTTCCCCCCTTGAAATCAGAATTGAAAATATATTGTTTTCCTCCCTTGAAGACAGAATTATCTTCAACGTTCTCCATTTAACTCTGAATCTATAAGCTGGAAAAATTTACTCCCCTCCCCCACAAAGAGGTCATCTGGTGACCATTTAGTTCATTGAAATTGGTGGGTTTCTTTGATTTTCTGAACAAAATATTTTCCAAAATGGTCCCAGGTGTTGTAAAACCTATTAACAAACAGATACTTGGACATTAACAGAAATCTCTTTTTTTTTTTTTGAGATAGGGTCTCACTTTGTAGTTCAGGCTGGCCCTGAGCTCAGCCTCAACTCACATCACAGCAATCCTCCTGCCTCTGCTTCCCGAGTGCTGGGATTACAGGCGTGAGCCACCACGCCCAGCACTGTGGTGTGTGGTGCAGGTTGTTGCTGGGCGTGAGTCTCCACACCCAGTGTTGTTATGTGGTTACCGGGGAATCGAACCAGGGCCCTTGTGCTTGCAAGACAGGCACTGGAACCACTGAGCTAACTCCCCGACCCCATTAATAGAAATCTTAAGATTGGTGTATAGTGAACAAAACCTAAGTATAATAGTGACAGCTGGAAAAAAATAAACTAATCAGAAAGGATATTTCATGAGAAGATAACCTAGTAAATAAATTAGTGATAAAATTTGAAAGTCATATGATGAAAATCTCGTATATCTTATAATTTGTGATTATCAGACTTGTAAATTTGGAACTAAAACATGACATTTAGTGGTTGCTCAAGTCTGACAAGATGGGAAAATCTTTTTTAAAATTATTTTTTAAACATCTAAATCAACAGTAAAACTTGTACATATAAAATTTTTAGACTTTGCCATAATGAAGCATTGAATGTTGGAGAGTGGTTGCACACACCTATCATCCCAGCACTGTGGAGGCTGAGGCAGGAAAATCTCCAAGAGTTGAAGGCCAGCCTGGACTTCATAGTAAACTCACGGCTGTCCTGCTGTGTATAGCAAGTCGTCTCAAAAAACAAGCAAAAAAGAGTCAAGTAATATTGTGATAGTACTGCATTAAATGAGTACAAGAAAGAGGTTTTTTGCTATTTCCTTGCTATAGTCATTTTACTTATTTCCAGGGGTCAATAGAGTAAGTGATGAAACAAGATTTTATTCTTTCAGTAATCTTATCCGTTTATGTTGTACCATCAGATTATTTTATCCATGTTACATGTCTTAAATGACGGCCATAAAGCACTCTAAACAGGAGAGGCGGTGGGGCATTTTTTATTAGTAGCTCTTAGTATGATTTGTATCTATCTATGTGTGTGAATGTTTTCCTTGATCTGCATCTCTTTCATCTTTCTCAACTCAGTTGCTGGAGGGAATAAGAGTACCCTAAGTGTGTTTTGTTTCATTAAAGCTCATTTGGTTGGACTTTGTGAATAGAATCTCCTTGCTTACTCAAAAGATCACAGCCCTTTCATAGGTCCTGGCTGAAGGTTTCAGAGGCTGAGGTCCCCTTTAAACCTGGCCAAAACAGATTGTTTCTTCTTCCTGTTTATCATCATTAATCCCGCCCCATTCTTGTATTCTGCCACAGAGAGGGCTGAGCCGGCCTGCAACAGGCCAGATGGAGCCGTGTAAAGACTCAGGTGTGTTCTCTGTCTTTCTGGCTACTTTTTGTATGCCTATGGAAGAGAGTAGTTTTCTGGTTACAGTGAAGTGATAAAGTAAGAAATTGGATTTGGAGTGTTGGAGTTGGGACAGGGAGGTCTAAAGAGCAATTACCATGTTCTAATGGCTTTAACTTGACTTGGCTAAAGAGCCCTCAGCACAGCCTTTCTGTTAAGCTGAGATGTGGCAGCTCTTCCTCAGTGTGTCACGGAGGTCACACAGCCTTCGTTCGGTTTGGTGGTACATTTATATCCCAGAATGGCCTCATCAGTGTGGCTGAGAGCTCCCAACTTCCCTGAGTACTTAGGCCAGATGTCACTTGAACACTGTCTTAGGAATACACTAGAACTCATTTTTAATAACTATTGCTCAAGTCATTTGCACATATCTTAGAGCATATCCAGAAGCAAACAAACTAAAAACGAAATACTCTCAGACACTGTTGGCACTATGCTGTATCTTCCCCCTGGGTTCCTTTGCATAGCATTCCTGTGGTTTGTCTCCCCAGGCGGTGCGGGGCCCTGTCTCTGCACACCCTGCCACCACCCTAGGCACAGAGTGAGCTGTATGAGATCTGCACAGCCATGCTTAGAGAGCAGCAGAACACTTTATTGTGTTTGCTTGTAGGACGTGAGCAGGCTACAGTATCCTGGCAAGTTTGAGCCCAGCCTGGGCTACTTAGCAAGACCCTGTCTCAAAATAAAAAATAATAAAGCATAGAGATGTAGTTCAAGACTCTGAGTTCAATCCCTAGGAATAGGTGGGGAGTGGACAAAGACCTCCACTGATAACCAGTGACCTTCTGAAATTATGGGCATGTCTATACTACACTGACTTGTAACACTTACTTATAACATTTCTGAACAAGTAAATAATAACTCCAGGGTAGAGTCTTAGATAAATTTAAGATTAGGTTGTAGTTGGGCTCATCTTTAGTTAAACTATATCTGCCTCACCCCTGTGTCTTCTCAAGGTGGTCATCACCAGCATACTTTAACTTCACTCATCTGTAGCCCTTGATCAACTATATTTTCACTATTTCCACTGTTGTCTGTTTACCCCAATACGTGTTCCTGAAGGCATGTCTTAGATTCTTCAGAGTCCTTAGTCCACTGTTAGATTATCTAATAGGCAGTTAAGGACCTGATACAGCTTATATGTCAGCTTGGTTAGAATTTCAAGCTCTGCCCCCTCTTAAATGGTGACTTTGGCCAGTAAGTATATTCTTCTTTGACATTTTTTTCTTTGACAACAAAATGCAAGTAGTAATAGAAACAACTTCTCAACATTGTTCTGAGTATTAAACAACATTATGAGACTTGAAAATCCCTTAGCACATTATATGATTGGCCCCTGTTCATCTCAGTAACCCTTGGTTGGTGTGTTAGGCTCATGTGGTGCTCATTCAATAGATACTTGTTAGGTGAATAAGCATTTTATTGTTTTCACATAATCTCCTTGAAAGGACATTCTATAACTTGCTTGTGGTAAAATTGCATCTTGAGTGTCCAAGGACATCTTGTAAAACCCTGTTTGGAAGCTCTGTCGTCTTAGGCCTTTCCATTTCATCTCTTCCCCATGCTCGAGGAAGGCCGGGAGCTGTGTTCTCCGTTCGCTTGTCAGTCACTCTGGAGCTTCAGAGCTATGACGTGTGCTTCACACTTGGGGAGAAATTGTGAGAAACTAAGTCACTTCTTATTCCTCAGTTCTTAAGATGAGAAAAAAGCTGTCATTTACTATTTTTATTTGGAAAATATTCTGGTTAGTAGAGCAAAAGCCTATGTAATATGGGTAATTATTATATAGTTGAGTGTACTTATTAGGTCAACCTGCAGAAGCAAGAGAAAGAAACAGTTGTGGAGAACATTTAGAAGTTATACAGATGACTGTAGGACAGAGGTCATTAACTAGTAACACAGGTCCTGGTTTCTGGACATGTATCACTGTGGGAGTTTCTTTGCTCAGTTCTTCAAAACAAAGTATCCATGCTTGTCAGGATCCTGTCTTGTTCTAACTATTCTCATGGACTAAATTTAATATATTTCTGCTCCCTCCCCCCAGAAAAGATAGGGATTTCTGTTGGGAAAGAAACATTCTGTCTGCTACATCCCGTTATAAGCAGTAGGCGTGATGCATCTTTGTATCCCAGGTGTCTGGCTGGGTAATATTTCACACACACTGTCTGTTGTTTCCTGATTGTGATCAATCCATTTCATTGTTATCAGACTTGCTTGCACTGTACCTGGGCAAGTGCTGTTCACCAACTCTGTAGCAGTTCTTCTTAGAGATCGCAGTACTTGATCTTAAAAAGAAAGAAAGAAAACATAGGGGGAAAGAAAGACAAAATAAAAGAAAAACAAGATCTAGGATTTGCCACATAGAAATCAATAGCAGCAAACTTCAGGGGCCTTCCATCTTGCTAGATGCTGTCCTGATAGTGTGCCTGCTGTTCCCGGTTAGTGATGGCAGGACATCAGATTATACTTCCCTCACGAGAGAGTGTTATAAATTGAGTTTATTTTTACTGCCTTAAAAGCTACAGAGTCAGATACCTAGAGCCAGGCAGCCAAGTCAGTGTTCTAGAAATTCCTTTCATTTACCTGATACATTAATACCCATTTTATGAAGTTCATATTTTTAATGGGTGTTAAAAAGTAACCTGCATAAATTCACCCTTTAGAGTAAATAAGCAGTAATACAGCCTAAGTGCTGTGTGGTGTTAAATGCTAGTTGCCCAGAAATTGACTGAGAATCCGTAGGCTCTTTCCTTGTTCTTACTCCACTTGTAATAAGCCAATAATGTTAGATCACTGCTTGTCAAAATCAGGTATATTCAGGACAGAGCTGTCTTGCTAGTGCTAAGAAGACAAAGATGGCCAGGACAGTATCAAATGTATTAGGCAGGATGTTGTTAATGGAAGTGAGAGGGGAGCTGGGAGAACTTGGCCTTGTCACCCACTGCTGTGGGTGTGGCCATGAATGTGGAGGCAGGGGAAAGTGTGAAGAAGTGTCCCTAATTCACTGTGGACTGAGTAGGGCCCGGTAGACCATCAGAGTCCTCAAGCCTGAAGAGACGTCCATGTCTCCCAGTAACGGACCCATCCTCATCTGTCTGTGTGCCCAGTCGCTGTCAGAGGGCAGCCGCAGGGAGCATGGCCCAGGCCCGGCCCAGCATTCTGCTGACTATAGAACAGGGCTGGCCTGTGCCCTTAGCCTGTCAGTAGAATGGGTAGCCAGGGACCTAGTTGAGACCTACTTGGGTGACGTCTGGGACTGAACTCTGGTCACCTGAGGCCAAGTGAAAAGAAGAGCAAGGACGGAAGTGCAAAGGCCGGAAGGCTGGGGTCAGCACAGAGTGAGAGAAAAGAGGCCAGGAAGGGGAGCCGCAAGTGGAGCCCAGTGCAGGACGGAGCTGGGCCATGGGAGCAAGCATGCATTTGACTCCAGATAAGGTGAGAAGCCATGGGAAGGCTTCGCCGTCAGGGTGAGGACATGGGGGTGAGACAGAAATGTGCATGCATCAGGGGGAGAAAACAGAGTGTTTAGGAACTGGTTGGTTTCAGTCCACATGTCTCAAAATTACCTGCTTTTGAATTACATGTGGCTTTTGCCAGCCTCTGGGACCCTGAGAAGATAGCGAGTCATTGCAGGAAGACAGTGACGAGTTCCCTGCTTCCTCTGTGTTTTGCACAGTAGTTGTATTGAGTCCCTCTTCCTACATGGCCTGGTGGCTCTTGCTCATCATGTGACCTGTTACCACCTGTCCA
>PVIR01002688.1:16098-98591 GCA_004026965.1 Petromus typicus
TTTTGAGACAGGGTCTCGCTTTGTGGTTCAGGCTGGCCCTGAGCTCAGCCTCAAACTCACATCACAATCCTCCTGCCTCTGCCTCCCGAGTGCTGGGATTACAGGCGTGAGCCACCACGCCCGGCACTGTGGTCTGTGGTACTGGTTGCTGCTGGGCGTGAGTCTCCACACCCAGTATTGTATGTGGTTACCGGGGAATCAAACCCGGGCCCTTGCGCTTGCAAGACAGGCGCCGGAACCACTGAGCTAACTCCCTGGCCAATGTTTACATTTTTAAAGAAAGTATTATAGTAAAAGTCACATTACTATTAATTACCCTGAAAATCCTCCCTCTTACCTTTGAACATATGGGTCCCCTGGTTCTTTCCACGACCCGAAGCAGTTCAGGGCATCCTCTTTCACATCTTTGTGAGGTTGATCACACACACACTGTGAAAGGTGCTGTCCAATGTCAGCCAGCAGAAAGGCAGGCTCCTCACCCACCCTGCTCAGATATGGCACCTTGCAACTTCTTGCTCGTCCCCAAAGTCAAACTACTCATGGAAGGTAAATGTTTTGAATCAGTTCAGTGTATCCAGACAGCCACAACCCGGCAGCTAAAAAAAGAGAGCATCTAAAACTGTTCAGATGATGGGAAGACTGATGGGATAAGTGTGTTCCAAGGTGAAAGAGAGTGTTTTAAAAGGGATTAATAGCAATAAGTCTTCCACTATAATAAATGTTTCTTAAACATTCTCCATATTTTCCAGTTTTACCTTTATATGATGGAGTGAGACATAGGGAAAATTGAGTGAAATTCTCCTGACCGTAATTAATAACTCCTGCTGTGACGGGTCTCCTGCCTCCCCACCTTTTCTTCTTTTCTCTCACGCACCTCACATGTAAGCAGGTGGAAGTCCAGCTTTGCTTTGGGGTGAGTTTGCAGACATCTGCTCCCCTTCCCCACAGCACTCCATGGGCCTTGATCCAGGGAGCCTCTGCGACTGGCTCTGTGCAGCGCCTTTGGATGGAGTTGTCAGCAGTGGTGGTATCTGTCCTTGATCCTGGGCGGATGGTGGTAGTGTGAAAGCATGCTGCCTGCCTTGGCAGTGTCTGCCTTTCCTTTCCAAAGGTTTCCACGTAGAAGTGTGCTGTGCCTGCGAAGCACATGTGCACAAACTGGTGGGTGCCCAGCCTGTGGGGCCTGGCCCTCGTCTACCACTGCACACCTCCTGTCTTGGGCACAGGCACTCCCTGGCAGGGGAAGCCGTGCTGTGCTGTGATTCACTGATTGCCTGTCACTCAGAGTGCATGGGAACTAGGAACGTCCCAGATTGATGCTTGACAGAATAATTAGAAAAGTGCCAGTTTGGGTAACAATTCCAGCACTCTAAAGGAATAGGCTCTGGCCAGGTCTCTGCTGTTTAAATCTTGAGGTTAAATGCTCAAGAAGACAAAACATGGTGTGTCACGGGAGGAAATTGCCCAGATACACAGGAAAGGCTGGCCCTCCAACTCTTACACACAGACAGACCCCTGCTGTCTGGGGTTTGAAGACGTGTTTCCTTGGCTCTCATGCTGTTTAATTCCTCCGTGAGGGTGTATCACACTGTCACTTGCTGGCCTTGGGCTGATGTTTGCAGACAGCCGACCAGGCAGCATTCTTCCTGACCTGTCCCTGGAGCGATATTTTCCCTTTTGCACCATGGCTCCTGACCTGGCCAGAAGCATCAACTGGGGTGTTTTCCATACAGTCCCCCTGAACTAGATTAGGACATGTTTCCAGACTGATCACAGTTCAGATAAGCACAGGTAGGCACCAACCTGTGCTTGTATGAGAATGACAGGAAAAAGGTGGCCTCTTAAATTACCTTGAGGAAAAGATAAAAATTTAATTTTGATATTTTTTTCCTTATTTCATAGGAAAATAAACTAGAGAATATAGAGATTTATATCAAAATATCTAAAGATATATTCTGCATCTTTTGTCTTTTTTCATTCTAAAGCATAAATTTTGAAAAAAAATGTGTTTGTCTACATACTTGCATGCCTTGTTTAGTTTCCGTTCTGCTCACAAAGATAAGTTGATCCCAATTTTCTTCAAACTGAACGCTAAACTCTTGAGGCAGAAATCCAGAAGTGTGACTCATCTGATCTGAGGCCACCTGGGTTTCCATTACTGGCACGGACTCTGGCATGTGTCACCAGGGTCCTTATCCCGCCTCTCCTCCCACTACCTCCCCCTCTGCCTACTCAGTTAGCCCTGTTTCCTTGGAATTCTTTCCAGCTTGAACTAGGGATCATGTTGGGCCCTCAGGGAACATTTGGCAAAATCTGGAGACCCATTGGTTTGTCACTTTGGGGTCAGTATGCTTCTGACTTGCAGTGGGAAGAGGCCAAAGGTGGATCTGAACAGTCACAGGACATCTTGTAACAAAGGACTTGTCCAGCCTGATCTGAGAGTGGTTTTGAGGCTGAAGGGAAAGAAGATGCTTTTTGTTAACTGACCTTTGTCTTCGTGGCTGATACAGTCTGTGTAATTTTTAAATGTATTGAAATGAATGCAGAGGCCCTCTTCTTCTCTATTATAGTTATATGGAAACCTAATTACATCTTATGTTTTAACTTGCCAAAATTACAGAGTTACTTAAATATATAATCTGCACTTAAGATTTCAAGCAGATTTAGGGAGTTGGCAAAAGAAAATGAGAAATGAGTGAGCTTCAGCTACTGTTGATGTTCGAAATCCTGAATTGGTACAGAGTTAAATTCGACTGTGGTGTGAGTAATTTGTTAATGGTCATATTTTAGTTTTTTTCATCTTGGTGCTTGAAAGAGAAATAAAATGATATTCTTTTGAAAGCCTGTTAGAAGAAAGGACAATCTCTTCATCATACTTTAGTCATGCATATTAAAGGAATGTCTTTCAGGAGGAAAGTAGACTTAGTGATTTCCTGGGTCAGGAACATACAGGGGACTTGGGCAGAGTGAAGTAGCGATCAGGCTGTCAAGCTCAGGGCCACTCAGGAGTCTCCTTAACTTCCAAATGCCCCAGAGAATGTTCACCACAGTGTTACTGTGTGTATTGTCCTAACTGAGGGTGTTTGCAGCTGTACTTTTCTTCTTTCTTATATTGTTCGAATTTTCTTTTTCAATAAGCATAGATTATTTTTACAGCTAAATCAAAACCATTGTTACTAAAGCCAGGATAAATAACCTGATTTCCTTCTTTCTTCGCAAGACCCCTATGCAGGCCAGTGGTTTAAACAAACGAACAAAAATCACATTTGCAAACAAAATCCTGTCATTGGCTCTATACTGTCCTGAATTATAATCATAGTAAATTAAAATACTCCCAGATGAACCTCAGCCACATCTACTGTAAAATGGGAATATTAAAGGGATCATCATAACAGTAACAGTGTGACTAGGTGAGCTTTGATGAAAAGGAAGTTCTAGTAAACAGCCCTAGACAAGTCACTTCCCATCTCTAAAGTCAGTATCTGCTCCATAAAGTGAAGTTAATAAAAACCATAGAAACTGGTGTTCAGTAAAGGCTGGATACTGCTACTGACTTTGGCTGGCATTTTTATTATTGCTGTCATGTGATTGTGTGTGAGCCAAATTGGAACTTTCAGCATGGGCTTTCTTCAGATTTAAGGTCTTATTACCAATATTATTTTTAGTTATACTGCACTTCTGCCACAAGAAGACATACTTCAAACAGGGATGATTTGCCATCAAGTCTTTGATTTATTGTAGGGCAGAGACTACTGGGATATTCAAAATACCTTATTTCTTCCTCAGCAAAACCTCAGCAGAGTAGTCTCTTTCATCTTTATGAAGTTATGTAACCACATTCTGGCCAATGATAATACGCAGAAGTGAGACTCTGACAAACCTGTTTTTAAGAGCTGAAGCAGCAGCAAATGGAGCCCTCGTACCTGTTTGCACTGCACTTCGTGCTGCTCTGAAAGGCTTTGCAACTGCAGGAGCTCCAGCAGCTGTCTAGCCTAGTAGCTGACCTTAAAATGGGAGACTACATGAGAGCAGAGGAAGAGCCAAGTGATCTGAGTTCTGATTGGCTTCAGGTTACATTGTGCTGGTCCTGGACCATAATACCAGTCTTCTAGTATGTCAGAAAATAACTCTCTGTATTTCAATCTCTACATTTATTTCTAACATCCTAATGCATTTCTCAACTGATCCAGTTTTGCTACTAAGAGCTTTGGTATTCTTTCTCTTGTACATCATGGAGTACTTCCTATGTTACTTTTCTTTCCTGGTGAACTTATTTTCCATTATAACACAAGTAGACAAATTGATTCAAATCTAGACTTGACCCTTGAGGAGATTAGTATGCAAAAACCTTCAGAAAAACTGTACAGCCAAGTCGAGATCATTCCTTGATGTGAGTTTTAGGCAAACTGGAAGATGAAATGGTTTTAGAAAAAGGGGAAGTCGGCCTGTGGTGAAGGCTCACGGCTGCATTTTGTCAGGTTGCTGATCTGCAGCTGATGTTGGTTCACCTCCATATCAAGTGCTTGGCACATGTCTGCTCTTCCTCATGGGGTTTTTCTAAAGGTGATACCAGTATTCCTTAAAGCTGCTGCCCTATTTTCCTTCAAACAGATGGCAGTAGTGTGGACCTGCTGGGTTTTTCATATATGTTAATTAAAAAAAGACCACAGATAATGTTTTCCTTCCAGAATACGAGCAACTGGATGCTTTTCCCTGTGCTTAGGCGTATTTTGCCAATGCGGCCTTAAACAGTAGAAAAGAAATGGTAAGAATGCAATACAAATTCATATTAAAACACATTCACACAGAACAGCTGCCCTTTAACTGGGTCACTGGCCACCAGGATCAGGTGGATGCCCAGTTAAGAGCATTTGGGTAATGGAGGTTCCATGTGAGCAAATGAGAAGAGATTAGATTTGATTGTCCACATAACAATGTGAAATCATTTTTAAAGGCCCCCTTTTCTTTCTAGGCTACTTTGTTGTACTGAGACTCAAAGGTGATTAGCCATGTGTTTTTCTTGTTGGAAAACTTTCCTAAACACAAATGAGGAAAATAAAAAGAAGACAGTAGCATTTACATGTGCTGTGTTTCTTAATCAAAGGGTTCAGAGGCCCCTGTGGCAACTAGGTTATTGGCAGACATTCTGGAAAGCAGCATGCTCAGAATGCCTGGGCGTGCACTGAGCCGCACCTGCCTGACCGCTGGAAAGGTCCTTGAGATTCTGTCCACCACTAGGATGGTAGAATGGGGCTCCCAGGGTGCCTGGTGGCCTTCTGACCTTTGCCTGAAGGTTTGTGCCTTTTTGTGCGCATGGTGTTCTGCACTGAAGCCCATGCTACCAAAACAGGCATGGACTGCTAAGTTAGTAAGAGTCATGGAATTTCAGAGCTAAAAAGAATCTGAGATGTCAGATGAGTTAATTCACTCTCTCTGCTTCAGGAATGGGGGAACTCAAGGCTAGGATGGGAGATGTCCTGCCCTCAGCTCAGGCTCAGCTGATGTGTGTACAGGTTGTTCTTGCACAGTCCAACCCTACCCCTGTGTACTGTTGACTCTGGCTGAATTCACGTCAGATAATGGTAGAAAGAGGATGCTTTGGGGCCTGTTTCTTAGGAATATTGGAAGATTGAAATAAGACACAACTGTAGAGTACTATTTTGGTAATTGTTGCCACATAGCAAAGCATACAAAGACTTAGTGGCTTTAATAAAACACTAAGTACTTATTTTCTTTTTTCCAGTTTTTCTTTCTTATTATTACATATTTTCCATGTAGTTACATGAAATAGTCTACTCTCCTATTTGGCATTCATACATGTAACTACGTTTAGCTGGCTGCTGAACTCCTCCCTTATCCCCATAATGTTTGAGGCTCCTCACTCTCTAGGTGACCACTGCACAGCACCACTGCATGTGGCCACACCAGTAGAGTACCAGCACCGGACACGAACAAGAGGGGAAAGCAGAAACTGCCCGGCCTTTTCAGAGCATTGGCCATAACCAGTACAGTCTTTCTTGTCTGCTACATTCTATCTAGAGTCCAAAGCAAGTCAGCCTCAGCAAGAATTCAAGGAGGAAGTCGTTCAAAATTTGGCTTTATTTAAACATTGGCACCAACCAAACTTCCCCAACTGTGTACACTGCATGGTAAAGCTCCAGTAATGTCAGTTGTCTCTTTAGGTGTGGCATTAATGGTGTAACAGCAGGCTTTATTGTTTTATTATTGCTGGATGTAGATATCAGAGGAAAATGGCTCACACAAAAATTTTGAAAGATTAAATAATTTGACTTGGGCTAGGATTTAGCTCACTGGTTCTGGGGCCTGCCTTGCAAGCCCAAGGGCCCATGTTCAATCCCTGGTAACCACATACCACAATGCCGGGCATGGTGGCTCAGAACTGTAATTCCAGCACTTGGAGGCAGAGGCAGGAGGATTGCTGTAAGTTCAAGGCTAGACTGGGCTACATAGTAAGCACAGGGGCCAGTTTAAACTACAAAGTGAGACCCTGTCTTTAAAAAAATTTTTTTCTTTTGATCTTTATCTGTTAGCTTAAGAAACACCACTATCCACTCTTTTCCCAGGACAACTGCTATAAATAAGGAGTATGAATTCTCTCTTTTAGTAATTCCTCAATAAATTACCAAATTCAAGCAGATTTAAGTTGGGGCCAGATATTTTGCATTTCTAATAAGTGTAAGATTGAGAATCAAAATTGTTCAAGTTAGAAAATGAATTTCTGTATATTCTCCCCACTGAAAGTATTCTACATTTCCAACATATATCACTTTAGAACATGACATTTTTAGGAGTATGAAATTTAAAATTTCATCTTTTCTTCAAATCTGATTCCTCACCTACTTCTAAGTGATTATAATGCTGATCTGGAGACCCAGGTTTGGGGAAGCAGGATTCTAGGCTATAGGTAAGAGGTGCTGGTCACAGGCATTAACAGCGTATAAAAGATAGAGATCATTGGAAAGCACTGTTCTTTCATTAAGAGCAAGTCTTTACATTGCTTTGTGGAGTATATTTGGAAGAGTTTATATTTGATGAGTCTTCCTTGTTGCATATTTATGCAGTGATATTGTATGACTACTTGAATATTTTCCAATTTGCAAAAGCTCTGTCTTTTTCTGGGGGTCTGGGGGGAAGGGTCTCACTTTGTAGTTCAGGCTAGCCCTGAGCTCACTGTGTAGCCCAGGCAGGCCTCAAACTTACAGTAGTTCTCCTGCCTGTGTTTCCCAAGTGCTGAAATTTTAGGCATGAACCACCATGCCCAGCTCTGTCTAATTATAAAAATTATACTTCACAATTGCTACTTTTCTTTTTTTAATTGTTTCTTTTAATTCAAATCTTCATTGGTACATTATGAATACACATCATCATCACATTCAACACAGAGAATTTGTACCAGATTATGCCATGACTTGATTCTCATTTTTTTCCCCTTTCCCCCTGCCCTGCAACCCACACCACCTATATATATAAACTTTGTTTCCTTTTTTTATTACTATCACATTCTTTTCCCCTTTTTATTTAGCCCTACACCTTTTTTCCTTTTAAATATTTTCTATTTCACAATATCATCTATATATACTAGACCTTAATTACATCTTCATTTTCTCAAACCAGAGAAAATATACGATATTTATACATCTGTGACATATTTATTTCACTTATGAGGATATCCTCAAGGTACATCCATTTGAGTATGAATGACTCAATCTTTTTTTTTTTAATCTTTATTGGTACATTAAATATACACATCATGATTGCACTCCACAATGGGGATTTGTACCAGTATAAGACACAACTTAATTCTCATTTTTTCCCATAGCCCTACCCACCCTACCACCCCACCCATATACATAAAATTTGTTTCCTTACTTTTTTGTTACAATCTCAACATTTTCCCCTTTCACCCTATTTTACATTGAGCATTTTCTATTTCACAATATATAACATACAATGCTAGGACTCTTTTACATCTTTATTTTCTCATACCAGAGAAAAGATGTGATATGTACCTATCTATGCCCTATTTATTTCACTTATGAGGATATCCTCAAGGTATGTCCATTAAAGTATAAATGATTCAAACTTATCATTTTTTATGGCAGAATAATACTCCATTCTGTAGAAGAACCACATCTTTTTTATCCAGTCTCCAGTTGATGGACATTTGGGATGTTTCCAAGATTTAATAATCACAAACTGTGCTGCTATAAACATGGGCGCACATATGTTGTTATAATATGAATCTTTTCATTTCTTTGTGTATATACCTAGCAGGGCAATGGCCGGGTCAAATGGGACTTCCAATCCTAGCTTTTTGAGGAATCTCCACACTGATTTCCACAGAGGCTGTATGAGTCCACACTCCAAGCAACATTGGAGAAGTGTTCCTTTTTCTCCGCAGCCTCGACAACATTTGTTGTTGGCTGATTCTGAAATAGCAGCCGTTCTTTGTGGATTGAGATGAAATCTCAGTGTTGTTTTCATCTGCATCTCTCAAATGACCAGTGATGTTGAACATTTCTTCATATACTTAGCTGCTCTTACTTCTTCCTCTGAAAAGTGTCTCTTCATTTTAGATGCCCATTTTTGAATTGGGTTTTTAAATTTGCATATACTGATATTCTTAGGTTCTTTATATATTTTAGATAGTAGGCCATTATCTGAGAAACAGCTGGTAAAGGTTCTTTCCCATACTCTTGGTAGCCATTTCGCTCTGTTGATGGTTTCTTTTGCTGTGCAGAAGCTTTGTAATAGAATGAGATCCTATTTGTTGATTTATTCTGCCAATTCTCGTGCTATAGAGGTTTTATTAAGGAAATCTTTCCCTAAGCCAATGTCTTCAAGAATTTTAGGGCCAGGGAGTTAGCTCAGTAGTTTCAGTGCCTGTCTTGCAAGCGCAAGGACCCAAGTTCCATCCTTGGTAACTACACACAATACTGGGTGTGGAGACTCACACCCAGCAGCAGTCAGTACCACAAACCACAGTGCCGGGCGTGGTGGTTCATGCCTGTAATCCCAGCACTTGGGAGGCAGAGGCAGGAGGATTGCTGTGATGTGAGTTTGAGGCTGAGCTCAGGGCCAGCCTGAACTACAAAGCAAGACCCTGTCTCACAAAAAAAAGAAAACCTTTAAAAAAAAAGAATTTTACCTATTTTGCAGAAGGGTTAGTGTATTTGTTTTAATATTTAGATCTCTTATCCACTGTGATTTTAACTTGGTACAAGCTAAAAGAGATAGCTTTAACTGTAGTCTTTGGCAAGTTAAAGCCCAGTTTTTCCAGCACAATTTGTTAAAAAGAGACTGTCTTTCCTCCATTGAGGATTTTTACTCCTTTGTCAAAGATGAGGTGACTCAGTGTATCTGGAGTTATTTCTGGATCTTCTGATCTTCACTGACCCTCAGGTCTGTTACTTTGTCGGTACTATGCAGTTTTTATCCCAGTGGCTGTATAGTATAGTTTCAGGTGTGGTATCATAAAACCCCCCACCATGTCCTTGTTACTTAGAATTGTTTTCACTATTCTAGGTTTTTAGTAGTTCCAGATGAATGTTTGGATTTTTCTCTATAGATCTGTGAAATATGCTTTTGGGATTTTAATCAGGATTGCATTGAATCTATATAGTAGTTGTGGGACTATAACCATTTTCATGATACTGGTTCTTCCTACCCAGGAGCAATGTATGTCTTTCCATTTTTTTATATCTTCTTATATCTCCTTTTTCAGAGTGCTGCAATTTTCAGGCTAGAGGTTTTTCACCTCCTTTGTTAGATTGATTCCTAGATATTTCATTTTTTGGGTGCTATCTTGAAAGGGACTAACCTTCCAATTTCTATTTCAGTGGGTCTGCTGTTTGTGTATACAAAAGCTATTGATTTTTGAGCATTTATCTTGTATCCAGCTATGCTACTAGATTGTTGATTAGGTCCAGCAGTTTTTGAGTTGAGTTTTTAGGATCCTGTAGATAGAGTATAGTGTCATCAGCAAATAATGACAGTCTAACTTCTTCTTTTCCTATCTTTATTCCTTTTATTTCTTTCTCTTGCCTAATTGCTGTGGCTAATATTTCCAGGACTATATTGAACAGAAGTGGTTAGAGAGGGCATGTTTGTCTTGTTCCTGATCTTAAAGTGAAAGGTTTCCATTTTTGACCATTTAGTATGATGCTGATTATGCTTTCTCATAGATTGCTTTTATTAGTTTGAGATAGAGACTAAATATTGCAGTTTTCTGTAGGGTTTTGAACATGAATGAGTATTGTATTTTGTCAAATACTTTTTCTGCATCAATTGAGATGACTGTATGGTTTTTGTTCTTGAGTCTGTTAATGTAGTGTATTACACTTATTGATTTACATATGTTGAACCTTTCTTGCATCCCTTGGATGAATCCTACTTGGTTAGGATGTATAATCTTTTTGATGATTCTCTGTATTCTGTTTGCCATTATCTTACTGAGGATTTTTGCATCAGTGTTCATTAGGGATATTGGCCTGTAGTTGTCATTTTTGGTTGGGTCTTTCTCTGGTTTTGGAATCAAGATAATGTTTGCTTCCAGAAATGAATTTGGGAGTACTGCTTCCCTTTCAATTTTATTAAAGAGTTTGAGAAGTAGTGGCACTAACTCTTCTTTAAAAAATTTTGTAGAATTCAGCAGTAAATCCATCAGGACCAAGGCTTTTCTTTGTTGGAAGGTTTTTTACTACATTTTCAATTTCCCAGATTGTTATTGGGGTGTTTAACATTTCTATATCTTCTTCATTCAGCTTTGGAAGTTCATATGTGTCTAGAGATCTATCCATTTCTTCTCTGTTTTCCATTTTATTGAAGTACAACTTTTCAAAGTAGGTGTTTATTATCCTTTGGACTTCCTCTGGGTTGGTGGTAATTTCCCTCTTTTCATTTCTAATAGCATAGATGTGAGTCTTTTCCTTCCTTTGTTTGATAAGGTTGGCTAAGGGTCGGTCTGCCAATTTTATTTAACCTTTGAAAGAACCAATTCTTTGATTCATTGATTTTTTTGTATCATTCTCTTAGTCTCCATTGCCTTAATTTTTGCTCTGATCCTTATAATTTGTTGCCTAGTGCAAGCTTTGGGTTTATCTTGCTCCTCTCTTTCTAGTCGCTTGAGGTTCAGCATTAGATTGTTTATTTGAACTTGCCCTGTTTTCTGGATGTAGGCCTTCACTGCTATGAATTTTCCTCATAGAACTGTTTTCATTGTGTCCCATAAATTCCTATATGTTGTATTGGAGTTATCGTGTAGTTGTAAGAACTGTTCAGTTTCTTCTCTAATTTCTTCCATGACCCATTGGTTGGTCAGCAGAGTGTTGTTCAGTTTCCATGGGTTTGTGAGGATCCTGGGCTTTCCTTTGCTATTCAGCTTCAATTTCAAGGCACTGTGGTCCAACAGAATACAAGGGATAACTTCAATCCCTTTGCATTTACTTAAACCTGTTTTGTGAACGAGCCCATGGTCTATTTTGGAGGATGATCCATGAGCAGCTGAGAAGAATGTAATTCTAACTTTGTGGGGTGAAATACCCTGTGGGCATCTGTTATGTCCATTTGCTGAAGAGTCTAGTTGAGCTCAAGGATTTCCTTAGTGACTTTTTGTCCAGTCGATCTGTTTCTTTGTGACAGTGGGGTATTGAGGTCCCCTACTATGATTGTATTGGCGTTTATCTGGTTTTTCAAGTCTGTTAATATTTGTTTTATATAGTTGCGTGCATTAGAATTTGGAGCATACATATTTAAGATTGTGATTTCTGCCTGTTGGATTTTTCCCTGACCTGAAAGATAGTGTCCATCTTTATCTCTATCAGTTTTGGCTTGAAGTCTATTCTGTTTGCAAATAAGATCACCACTCCTGCTTTTTCGCTGTTCCCTGTCACATGGAGTATTGTTTTCCATCTCTTTACTTTCAGCCCATGGGTTTCTTTCTGAACTAGGTGTGTTTCTTGTATGCAGCAGATTATAGAATCTTGCTTCTTGATCCATTCTGCCAGTCTGTTTCTCACATTTGGTGCATTGAAACCATTGACATTAATGGTTATGACTGATATGGGTAGATTTAGTGCCCTCATGTTTTCCTGTTCTTGGCTCTGTTATTCTTCTTTTGCCCTTTTTCCTATCAGTTTCTTGTTTGGCCTGATAGGTTGACTCTGTTGGGTCTCATGAGTTTGTAACTTTCCTTCATTTTCTCCAAGATATTCTTTAGAATGTTTTTGGAGTGCAGGTTTTGTTATTTGTGAAGTTTTTCAGGTGTTCTTTGTACATAGTCCCGCAGTTGGTATGGAGGCAGGCAGTATGTGCCGCTGTAGTGGCTCTGCCTGAGGTTCCAGTGGGCTCGGTTGTGCACCTATACAGAGTCCCTGGGTGCACTTCTGCAGTTGGCATGGAGACAGGCGGGTTTCAGCCTATGCACCACTGTAATGGCACTGCCTGAGGTTCCGACAGGCTTGGCTACACACCTATACACTGTCCCTGGGCACACTTCTGCAGTTGGCATGGAGGCAGACAGGCTCCATCCTGTGTGCTGCTGTAATGGTGCTGCCTCATTAATTGGTTTTATTGGTGCATTTTATATATACATTATGCTCATAATCGACATTGGGAATGTGTACTGGTACGTGACACTACTTAATTTTCATTTTTTCCCATTCCCTGCCCCCACCATATACATAAACTTTGTTTCCCTTTTTTTAACCATCAAATTTTCTCTTCTTTCTTTTTCACTGTTCAAAGATTACATCAACAGCTGGGCGTGATAGTAAACCCCTACAATTCTAGCATTCTGAGAAGGTAAGGCAAAAAGATCTCAAGTTGAAGGCCAGCTTTGGCAACTTAGCAACTTACTTAGATGCTATCTCAAAAAAGAGGACTGCGAAGACAGCTCAGGGTGAAGGCCATGGGTTTAAACCCCAATAACACTAAAGAAAACAAGGGGGCACATAAATGTATAAGAAAGAAAGGGAAAATAACCTGGTGTCATTCATGTCCACATTGATTTCTTGGTATGTATCAACGAAGAATTTTCATTTTAATCTTTTGCTCTAAAGATTTTTTTTTTCTTCTCTGGCAAATATGTACATTTGCTTTTAAATATTCAGAACTGAATGTCTTCACAAAACTTTCAAGTATAGCTCTTTTGCTTGAAAAAGATAACATGATACATTTTTGCTAATATGTTTTAATCTCTGCATTATTTATAGTTCCTCCTGAGAAACTTCAAATTAAAATTTCTTTCCTAACTGATTTTTATTCTTCCCTGTCTGGCTTTTAGTTGGTTTTACCACTTGTGAAGTTGGTTTCACTTCTTGTGAAGCTGGAAATGACCATACCTTTGACTTCATGAGTTTTAGCTCCATGGCTGCCACAACTCCGCTTCTGTTAACAGCACTTCCTCCTCCAGTGTCCAGTTTCAACCCAGTTTTCCAGTAAACTTTTAATAAAGGTTTGTACTAAGACAGTAGACAGACATCTTCAGTCACATTTCAGCACCATTAATTTCCTCTGTAGAGGAACCTGCTTTTCCTTTGCTTTCTCTGATGCTCCTGAAGACATGCCTGTGTTATGATCCTTGGGGGTAATGGGCCATAAATCTTAGACCAAATTAATTGTTGATTTGATTGGTAATAAAGGAGGAATCCTATGTCTTTTATTTTAATGTGTTTAAGTACCAAGGAGGCTTGAGGCCAAGCTAAACGCCAGAAATCTCAGGCTAGGTTCTGTGAGCCACTCGCTAGCCAGACATCAATCACATAGTTCTGGGTTGGAAGGGCTCCTGACGGCATAACAGAACTCACATGCTGCTGAGGTTCTGTGACCGAAGAGCAGATAAAGAAGGAAGACATGGTATCCCAATAGCTTCGGTCTTATATCCTTTGATTATCCTTTGATTAGATCATCCCTGATTTGAGTTTCATTACTTCCAGTGGTAAAAGTGGCAGTGATAATGACTCCTTAAATTTGAAAAACATTTGGAACAGCAGGACCCCTTCTCCACCTAAATTCCCAGGTCAGAGTGAAGGAGAGACAATGAGGACTATGACGCTGTGGTGTCCACAGTGGGAGTGAAACACTGGGCAGGAGGATGTGTGTGCAAAGGTCCAACGTGTCCCAAATTGGAGAATGTTTTTTCTACTTTCTCCACCACATTTCCAAATAAAACATCTGTCCTGATGGTCTATTTTCTTCACCCACTACCTAAAGCACAGTACAATCTATTTTAATTATAGTGATTAATTTAACATTGAAAATTATAAAATTGAAATTATTCAAGTTAGAAATTTAATTTCTGCATTCTTTTTGCATCAAAAGTGTTTTACATTGCCAATATATATCACTTTTGAGCATTCCATTTTAGGAGCAGGAAGAGATTTGAAATCTCTGTTTTTCCAATCCAATTCTGGAAACCAGTCTCCCTTTTTAGTCAGGGGATTTAAAGTGACTTGCTTTGACAAACATGAGAGATGCTTATGGTAATTTATGCCCCAAATTCTAAGTGCATATCAAGAGTGAAGTGATACCTAAGCTTCTGGAGGATGGGCACGTGACCTTTGCTCACCAAGGGCAGGAAGGGTGACCGGATGTGGCTGCAACATCCTCTCAGTTTAACCCACAAAGCTCAGGTTCCAGTTCTGGATATTAATGTATTTTCTACAATGAGAGACAAATGGACTAAGACACATCAGAAGGATATAAACTTGAAATATGAAAGTCCTTTTTATTAGTATATGTTTCCTATACATAATAATCACATTCATTTTGGGGGATTTACACACACATATATATAAATAAAATCTATCATTTTTATTCCCCTCACTCTCCCTTTTCTCCTTTCTGTGAAACTGAGATCCTCTTGCCCTGTCTACAGAGCCTGCCTCACAATTTTCTGCCATCATTTTTATTTTGCCCTAGAAATTATATTTTGAGTTTGTCATATTAGAGAAACTATATGATGTTTAACCTCCTGTGTCTGATTTATTTCTCTTAGCAGTATGGTCATACAAATAACTCAAATTTATTCTTTATGTATGTGTGGTACTCCATTTTGTGTGTGTGTCACATTTTCTTTATCTGTTTATCCATTAGTGGTCATATGGACAATTTTAAAAAGTGGAAAAGTATCTCTGTGTAACTTCTTGCCCAACCACAAGCCTTACTTCTATTTTCTGGTTTCAAAGCTGAGATTTTATTGTGATATACTCAATGTTTGCTGTTTGGACATGGACACATACTATGTTAGAGATACATGCATGCATAAGATAACTGCACCTTGCTTTTTAAGCAAGCTCATGGCCTCAGATGAATCTTCTGCAACTTTTGTGTGATTCTATAGCTTGTAGTGAGTGAAGACAAATATTTATATATGCTTAGGCCTAATAATTTTTTAAGCTATATGGATTGCTCTGTGGCTGTCATGTGTCAGCCCTTTTAACCTAATCTTCTTAATAAGTTTTATGAAAGAGCAGTAGATAGGAGATATGTATAAGATGTGCACACACAGAAAACATGCAGCAGTGACAAACTTGGGGTTTGTTGAAGGTCAGCATAGTCTCTGGCTCAATCTAGGTGTGTTTCCCAATATACGGCAAGTATTATGTTGGTACTTAGTGATCACTGTTGTGGGAGTATGCATATGACCAATGGACCCACAAGTTTTCTAGATCAGTGCCTTCTCAGAAGCCACTGGGCTTTAGTGACTTGTCTATCAAAGAATACCCAGGGTTGCCCACTAGCTGGAAATAGTTGAATTGAGTGCTTGTTTTCTTCCTGTTTTTTAGCCAGTTAAGATTGTTTTATTAGTTCCTAGTTTGTAGCTAGGTAACCAGAAAGGCACAAAAAGATTGAATGGGATGAAGATTTACCATCACACTAAATAATTTTGCTATGTGTTCATGTGCCTTGCTCCAGTTATTGAAATTATAACTCCCAAAGCCTTGAAATCAGGAGGTGAGGCCTTTGAGAAAAGATTAGGTGATGAGACTGGAACTTGCACTCCCCTCCCACCTTGTAAAGATATAGTCAACTAAAAAGCAAGTCCTCAGTAGACACTGAATCTTCTGCACTTTCATTGTGGGCATCCCTGCTTTCCCAACCAAGAGAAATAAATTTCTGTTGTTTATAAGCTACTCGTCTTGAGGTATTTTACTGTAGAAAAGTGAAGTAATTTTCTTGTGTTATTCACTGAAAAGGAAAAGACTCATGTAACTCAAATATCACTGTATTTGAAATTCATGTTTCAGTCTTATCAGCTACAAGTTAAAGAAGAGAAATGGGCTGAGAATGAAAGACAACATAGAGGAAATTAATTGTGGATTTCAGGGTTCTGCTAACAATTTAAAAGACTTGAAGAACCAAAAAGGAGTAGGAAGGTCTACTCCATATCTTACGTATGACTCCAGTAGGAAAGAAAATAATGTTAGAAGTTTCCCTTAAAATATAAACAGGTACTCGGGGCCGGGGAGTTAGCTCAGTGGTTCCAGTGCCTGTCTTGCAAGCACAAGGGCCCTGGTTCGATTCCCTGGTAACCACATAACAACACTGGGTGTGGAGACTCACGCCCAGCAACAACCTGCACCACACACCACAGTGCCGGGTGTGGTGGCTCACGCCTGTAATCCCAGCACTCGGGAGGCAGAGGCAGGAGGATTGCTGTGATGTGAGTTTGAGGCTGAGCTCAGGGCCAGCCTGAACCACAAAGCGAGACCCTGTCTCAAAAAACCTTAAAATATATATATATATATAAACAGGTACTAATACAAGTGATGCAAACAGGTACTAATACAAGTATAGTACCAGATTATGCCATTCAAAATGAAACTGATTGGGCTAGAAGACTCTTATAATTAGAATGATATTTACATCAGGTAAAGAGAGCTACTAAGAACTATAATTTAGAAACAGTCCTCAGTAGAGTTTCAGTTGCAGAACAACAATTAGATGTTATTTCTGAAGTGTAGGAGTGCCTTGAGGTGGATTTGTCATTCATTCTTGGTGAAAACATAATACATATTTCAATGAAAAGAGCAAAGGGGAAAGTAAGAACAGGGAATGGACTGAGAACTCTGTTGAGTGTGAAATATTTAGTCAGCCTATAAGGAGGTTATGATAAGTTCAGCTTCTGTATGAAGGTTATTTCTTTTTGAAAAATTGATTTAATTGGTGTATTTTATATACAAATCATGATCACAGTCGATGTTGAGAATTTGTACCAATACATAGCATGACCTAATTCTCGTTTTTCCCATTCCCCTGCACATCCTACAACCCCCGCCCCCTGTATACAAAAGCTTTGTTTCCTTTTTTTAAACCATCAAATGTTTTCTTTTCTTTCCCTTCTTTATTTACCCCTAACCTCTTTGTCCCTTTGAATATTTTCTGTTTCGCAATATCTGTCCTATATTTTATAACTCATTTATATCTTTAGTTTCTAATACCAGAGAAAAGATATGGTATTTACACATCTGTGACCTATTTATTTTACTTATGAGTATGTCCTCAAGGTATGTCCATTTGAATATAAGTGACTCAAATTTATCTTCCTTTATGGCTGAATAATATTCCATTTTATTAAGAAAAATACACCTTCTTTATCCAGTCACCATTTGATGGATATTTAGGTTGTTTCCAAGATTTAGCTATTACAAACTGTGCTACTATAAATATGGGTGCACATATGTTGCTGTGATATGAATCTTTTAATTCTTTATATATACACCTAACAGGGAAATAGCAGTCAAATGGGACCTCTATTCCTAGTTTTTTCAGGTGTCTGCACACTGATCTCCACTGTGATGTACCAGTCTGCATTCCCCACCAAAAGTGGAAAAGGGTTCCTTTCCCCCTGCAGCCTCACCAGCACTTGTTGTTGGCTAATTTCAAGATAGCAGCTATTCTTGATGGAATGAGATGGAATCTCAGTGTTGTTTTCATCTGCAGCTTTTGAATGACCAATAATGTTGAGCATTTCTTCATACATTTCTTAGCTGCTTTTTTTTTTCTTTTTTACTTCTTCCTCTGAAAAGTGTCTGTTAATTTCAGATACACATTATTGAATTGGGCCTTTAAATTTGGAGGGGACTTATTTTTTAAAACTTTATACAATCTACAGAGTAGTCCTTTGTCTGAAAAACAGCCAGTAAAGGTTTTTCCCATACTGTTGTTTGTCTTTTTGCTCTGCTGGTGGTTTCTCTTGCTGTAAAGAAGCTTTTTAATAAGATGAGATCCCAGTTGTTGATTTCTTCTGGTAGTTCTCATGCTGCTGAGGTTTTTGTTCATAAAGTCTTTCCCTATGCCAATGTCTTCAAGAGTTTTACCTAACCTGTTTTGCAGCAAGTTTAGTGTTTCTGTTTTATTTAATATTTAGGTCTCTATTCCACTTTGATTGTAGTTTAGTTCGTGGTGAAAGAGATAGGTCTAGCTCAATCACCAGGACTCTCTGGGATGGTTACAGAAGATGATCTAGTAAAATGAAAGTCAGAAATAATATTTGAAATAAAAATAGATACTATCCATAGTGAAAGATACAATTAATAACGTTAGAGAAGAATTCAGGAACATGATAGAACCTCAGATAATAAAAGCGATGAAACCTGTTAAACAGCTTCAGAGTTCCAGGTGGTTAAAAACCCCAATGAAAGTTTGCAAAGGAGGATGAATGGAGGTGAGGTTTGAATTTCAGACCTAGAGGATAGGATTGCAGCCAATGATAGGAAAGGAACAATATGTGGAAAATGGTGAAGGACTATGAGACATCAATCCAGCAGCTCTTAGACAATACAAAGAAGAATAACATAAGACTGAAAGTTACTTCTTTTTGAAGTGTTTAATAAACAAGGTAACAGAAAAAGAAATAATTTTAATCTGTTAAGAGAATTATTCACTACCAGCCCCTTAAATGCCACAGAAATATTCATTTACATAAAATTAGTGCACATATTATACAATAGTCTTATCTTTGTAAAGGAAGGTCCAAAGTTTAGAAACTATTCCAGTAAGTACAGTTCATGGAAATAGATGAAATATACTTGAAACTAACAACCTTTTTAAAATACGGTGATAATTTGTGCTTTTCTTACTGTATGTCTTATTAATTTATCAGTTAATATGAAGGAGTGAGATTTTCTTACTAGGCAGTGTAAAATTGAGAAGAAGTTATAGAACTCCTTAAACTTGGTTGTATTAGAAATGCTATTCAGTACTGTATTTCTAAATTATGATTCAATTAGTAGCTTTGTTTACAAGGAATGAATCTCATTTTGAAGGTGCCACCCCCCATAGTGAGGCCCAGAGGGTTAGATTTTTTTTCTTAATTTCTCTAGAGCAGTGGTGGTGAATCTAGCACAGATGTTATTGTGTTTTTCTTTTAAGACAAGGATGTTAGTGTATGAATTTTATTTTCTGAACTAAAACCTCAGTATTAGGTTTAATTGAAATGTTGGCATTTTGCAGTGAATAAATAAGTTTTGGGTTTTTGCAGTTCGGGCACTCAATCTGTTACACGTTTTGCTGTCACTTCTCTAGAATGAGAGCAAGTAAAGTATCCTTCCATTATATGTAGAAATTGAGTCTCTGTACTAGACCAAGAGTTAGTTAACATGGGTTTTACCAGGTGTACGTAATATTTTTTTTTTCTGTGAGCCTCAATAGCCACTTATATTACACTGTAAGCAATTAGAAATTTAGCTATCATTCTACAATAACTTCATCATATTATTGCCTGCTCTGGAGTAAAAAGAATAAAAGGAAAATGTATACCTATCGTTAGTTATTTTAGTAGAATCTACTAAATTGGGTTAATGAATTAAGGAATACCAGAACAGAGATGCTTGCTAGAAAAACAGTCTAAATTTGTGAATACCTAACCTAAAAATGTTGACAGTTCTCCAGTTATACAGCATCTGCTAAATTTGTATTGTATCTTTTTTGGGTGAAAACTATTTTTACCTTGGTTGTCATAGCTCACAAAATAAAGACTTAATATTTTATTTAGTTTGTCAAGTAGAAAGTTTATTTTTATGAGTACAGATACACCTTGACTTATACCAGGGTTGTGTCCTACTGTAAATTTCAAATATCATAAGTCAAATGCATTTAGTATAGCCAGTGTACTGAAAATCCTAGTTTACAACAAAGCACACTGGAGTTTGGATTGCTGTGCTTGGTGATTTCAGGCTGAGACTCACTTCAGCTGTCCAGCGTTTTGAGACAGGATCATACTGTATGAGCTGACAAAAGGTCAGAATTCAAAAGTGAAAGTCCACTTCCAACTGAATGCGTATGATTTTTGCATCATTGTGACATCAGCAATCCAAAGTGAAATAGTCACGAGTCAGGGCTCATTGGTATTGATTCCTTTATGTGACTCACTTATTAAAATATTTGAACACTACTCAAAGGAGTTGTTATTTAAATTGGGTTTAAACAAAAGTGCGGTTTGGATTAAAGTGTAGGGAATGTATTCAAACAGCCACCAACAGATTGAAAAGTGTAGAATCATGAAGTTTGTTAGAAGAAACACAAGCTAAATAAACAGCATTGCAAAAATGCGACAGTGTTTTTGTGGACTGGTTTGATGGTAGTGTCTTGAATCACAGATGTAGGCAAACTAAAAAAATTTCTTTTGTTTTAGTGTTTTAGTTTTTTCATCTATTGTAAAATACAGGAATCATAGGAAGATCTTCCTCCCTTCTCTCTTGGTGTTCTTAGGTTTTTATGAGATAAGCAAAGTAAAATCCCTAGGGCCTGGTTCTTAAAACTAGATGCTGGATCAACGTAGTGAATTAGGGCTTTCCAAAATTGTGGATTGCAGCTTGTTGCTTCTTGAGAGAATTCTCTTCAAATAACTGGATACTTAAAATATTAAGTAGCCAAGACTTCTAGAAAATGGAGAGAAGATAGTGAATGTGCTCCAAGTGTTGCAGGTACCAAATAATACAATCTCTGTGATAAGTACATGCATGTTCCCTGTGTCAGGGAACAGTCTGTGTCAGTGGTGATGAATGTAAGGCATGAGTGCTACTGTGCTTTTATTTCAAGACCAAAGATGTTAACATATGACCTCAGTTTTTAGGTTTAAGGTTTAATTGCAGTTTGGGACCTTTTGATTAGTAAGTGGGTTCGGGGTTGCACTTTGGCACTCCGTCTTTAGAAGGTTCGCCATCACTAGTCTATGATGGGTACATGAGTGCTCATTCCCTGGTCAGTTTTTTGCAGCTTCTCTTTTTTGGTTGAAATTTTTCATACTACAGCATAAAAATAACAAAAATTAAGTATATCGTCTCTTTGAGTTTTATAAAATCTCAATCTTTCTTTCCTTTTCTTTTTTTTTGACTCATTTACATCTTTATTTTCTCATACCAGAGAAAAGACACGATATGTACCTATCTGTGACCTATTTATTTCACTTATGAGGATATCCTCAAGGTATGTCCATTTAAGTAGAAATGATTCAAACTTATCATTTTTATGGCAGAGTAATACTCCATTCTGTAGAAGAACCACAGCTTTTTTATCCAGTCTCCAGTTGATGGACACTTGGGCTGTTTCCAAGATGTAGCAATCACAAATTGGGCTGCTATAAACATGGGTGTATGTATGTCACTGTGATCTGAGTCTTTTAATTCTTTTGTGTATATACTTAGCAGGGCAATGGCCAGGTCAAATGGGACCTCCAATCCTAGCTTTCTGAGGAATCTCCAAACTGATCTCCAAAGGGGTTGTACAAGTTTACAGTCCCACCAACAGTGGAGAAGGGTTCCTTCTTCTCCACAGCCTCGCCAACATTTGCTGTTGGCTGAATCTGAAATGGCAGCCATTCTATGTGGAGTGAGATGAAATCTCAGTGTGATTTTCATCTGCATCTCTAGAATGACTAATGATGTTGAGCATTTCTTCATATGCTTCTTAGCTGTTCTTACTTCTTCCTCTGAAAAATATCTGTTCATTTCAGATGCCCATTTTTGAATTGGGTCTTTAAATTTGGGTGGGCTGATTTTTTTGAGCTCTTTATATATTCTAGATAGTAGCCCTTTGTCTGAGGAACAGCTGGTAAAGATTTTTTCCCACATTGTTGGTTGCCTTTTTGCTCTGTTGGTGGTTTCCATTGCTGTGCAGAAGCTTTTTAAAAGAATGAGGTCCCATTTGTTGATTTCTTCAGCCAATTCCCATGCTATAGAAGTTTTGTTCATGAAGTCTTTTCCTAAGCCAATGTCTTCGAGAGTTTTACCTAACCTGTTTGCAACAGTTTTAGAGTGTCTGTTTTAATATTTAGGTCTTTTATCCACTTTGATTTTAGCTTGGAACACGCTGAAAGAGTTATATATAGTTTTAGTCTTTCGCAAGTTAAAGCCCAGTTTTTCTAGCACCATTTGTTAAAGAGGCTATCTTTCCTCCATTGAGGATTTATGGCTCCTTTGTCAAAGATGAGGTGGCTCAGTGTATCTGGAGTAGTTTCTGGATCTTCTAGTCTACTCCATTGATCCTCAGGTCTGTTACTTTGCCAGTACCACGCAGTTTTTATCACAGTGGCTTTATAGTGTAGTTTCAGGTTTGGAATTATAATACCCCCCACCATGTCCCTGTTGCTTAGAATTGTTTTGGCTATTCTAGGTCTTTTGTGGTTCCAGATTCAACGCAATCCCGATTGAAATCCCAACAGCATATTTCACAGATCTAGAGAAAAAAATCAATCTTTCTAATAATTGCTTTAACAGTTTGCTTTAGTTCAGTGATAGAAATTAATGAAAATACTGTATTTTTAAAATGTACTGCTGTCTTCAATTTATAGGAATTGATGTAACTTTTTTCATGTTCACAGATTTAAAGTTTTAAAAAATTGAGGAACAAATTAGTAATGCATTAGTGTGGCAAAAAGAAAAAGAAAAAGAATGGAGGTGCCATGTACATCACTGCTATAGGAAGGGGTGGGGTTCCTAATAATTTAAAAGACTGTCATAGTTACTTTTTCTGTTGCTGAGACAAAATACCCCACTTCCAAAGTTTAAGGAAGAAAGGTGTATTTTGGCTCACAGCTGGTCGAGGTTCTGTTACATTGTCAGCTGGCTCCTCGGCATGTTTACAGCAGAGGAGCGTCACAGTAGAGAAATGGTTCTTGGCAGGCAGAAGGCCGCAATGGCAGACAGTGACTATTTGTGTCCCATGTATTCCATCTACCCAGGGTGGGGCGCCCTCAATCCTGCCTGGACTATTACAGACCAGTCAGTACTCACATCCTTAGCCCAGCATCACACATTAGATCCTGCCACCTCTGAGAAGCCCCACCTATCTCCACAGGAGGCTTGCAGAGGACATCTAGACACAGCCCTTAACAGGAACTGGCTAGTTTGTGCAGTGTTTAAATGACTTACCTCTGCAGAATGAGTCTTTATTTGGGGCTCTTGAAATTCTTGTGGTTGCTGGTAAGCCTTTGGCAACAATTTTCTGCCTTCAGATTCAGGTTTTCTTCAACGACCTATGAAAACTAAGGTCTAAGGCAGAGTGGACCATTTAATGTGTGGCACTCTTTACTCAGTGTTGGAAAACTTTGGCATATTTGAGAGGAAGGAGATGTGTATGTGCCAGAAATACAAGTCATAAACCCTTCAATCAGTGTGTTTTGGCAAGCCAGTTCTGGCTGTGGAATGGATTTTAATCTGTCTGCCAGGTTTGCTTTTTCTTTATAGAATTTCTTCCTTAATGAAATTTAGAAAACACTATAAAATACTGTCATTTCTGTTAAGCAAATGTACAATAATGTGTTTTCTTAAAAGCAGAAAAGCAAAAACATCTCAAGCTAGACAATGTTTGTATTCCTTCTCTCTATATTGTTAGCATGCTGTGCTCATTACCGTGTTGGTAGAATTTAGTTTTTTTCTTGCCCACTACCATAGTCAGCAGTAACAAAGGCAACAGAGTAAATGAAGTCTACTTACTAAGAAGAAAGCACTTGATTTTAATACACAGGGAAGAAATGCTGGTTCTGCTGTGTAAACACTCAGAAACGAGTTGCTGTCTGTACCCTTGAACTCTGCACCTGCAGACTCAGTCACTGAGACGTAAAAATAGTGCGAGAAAACTGCTTCTGCACTGAACACATGCAGACTTCTCCTTGCGTCATTCCCTAAAGATACATTAAGGTAACTATGGAGCATTTCTATTGCTTTAGGTGTCATAAGTCATCTAGAGGTGGCTTAAAGTATACAGCAAAGGGTGTGCCCAGTACTTTTTTTTTTTTGTTACTTTAGAGATCAACTACCAAAACTGCAAACCCAGACCCAATTATGTATCACAGAAGCCAACAGTGCAATTAAACCTGAACACTGAAATTTGAGTTTAGAAGAAACAACTCATATATTAACATCTTTTGACTTAAAAACACAATAACACACATGCTGTAGGTTCACCACTACTGTTCTATGTAAATAATATGACATTTTACATCAGGGATTTGAGTATTTTAGTATCTCATGAGAAAAGTCCTAGAACTGACCCACCCTTGATGAGAGATGACTTGCTATTGTTTCCATTATCAGTTAGAATCTGTACTTAGGTGCAAATCTTTGTCACTTTTTGATATTTCTACATATGGTGACATAGTGCACATGTGCCTCTTAATTTGTTCGTTAAGTAAGTAGACCGATCCTGTATGTATTCTGGTGCAGCTTGCAGTTGAACTAAAGACAGATCTTAAAGATACTTCAAATTAATATATATGAAACTACTTTATTCTTTTGCATGGCTGGCAAAGCATTCCATAAAATGAATGTCATAATTTTCACCACTACTCAACTCCTGTCTTGAATATTAGACTATTCATAGTATTTTTTTTTAAATCCTCCTGTGAACATTATTAACCACATGCCTCTATGAAATGTAGCATATATTTCTGACAAATTGTTAAAGATAAAATTACTAAAGTGATATATGAATGTCCTTATTGTTTTGTTTTGGTTTTTACTTTTTAAAATAAATTGCCTCAAGTTTTCATGAACCTTCTTTTCCATTGACAAGTCTGCGGATTTGGAATATATTTCACAAAGACTGTGGTGGAAATCAGCATTTCCCCTTACTCCTATCTGCACATTACTCTACACCCCACTCTCCTTCCCCTCCACACACAGGTTTTTCCCATTCTTCCTAGGTTGTGCAGACATTCAGTCCAGAGGCTGGAGATTCTTCATATAGACAGTCTCACTTCCCAGTGCCATGCAGTAATTGATCAATAAATATTGAAAAGATGGTGGGGGCAAAAAAATATACCCTCCCTCACACTTACAGAAATTGTATTTTTTTATATTCAAATAGTTACTTCTTTATAATAACTTAAGAACATTTGCTGTCATTGTTTTCACTTTACAGTGAATTTCATATTTAATTGCAGTATTTTATGGTATTTCTAGCATTATTACATTTGGGAAATGAGATAGAAATCTTAAAATCAAGTAAGTAAAATGATTTAAAAAAAATTAACTCAGTTTTATTGACCATGAATTTTAGCATGTTATCCACTGAGAACAGTTTCTATTAACATCCCCACTTTGAGAATACACATTTGATAAAGCAAGTGGTCCAGAGAACAATGTATTTTCACAAGCTAATTGCAAGTGATGATTGTTTTCTAACTTTAAAAATAAAACTAATGATAACCCTTTGATTTTTAACTGTTTTTTTCCCTCAAACACTGATGATTATTGGAAATTTTGTCTTATTTACAAATACTTTGGCAAAAATATTCAATTAAATGGTTCACTTGATTTTAGTAACTCACAGTTGAAGACACTCAAAGTAAATGGCCATTTTCTCAGTTATATATTTTATGACCAACATTCTTTAAGTGTCTGGCCTTATTTTGCCTAAAAAAGACTTGCACATATTTGGACACCAGATAAATTTAATTATTATTTGTATGAGTAAGAGGGGATTCAGATTTTGAAGACATATTTTTATTTCGTCTGAGGTATAGCTGGAAAATGATTAATTATAGGGTAGTATTTCTTGTCAAGTTGTGAATAAATATGTTTAGCATTGCTATAGCTGTATACCAATAGCCCACATTGCTTGCCAAGCAGTTGATTAAAAAACACATTCAATTCATTACAAAGTCTGTGTAGGAGAGATCTTTTTCACATTTGTATGGGTTGGTGTTTAGTAATTAAATCTCTAAACATTGTAATTAGGTGGAAGGCCACCCAAAGCCTTGGTTCTCATCTAGAAAATACTTGGAGCTATAAGTGGGCATGGAGCTGTAGGGTGGCCACTGTCACTCTCATAGGAGAGCAGTGAGCAGTAAACTGCTTCTCTCACATGGAAAGGCGGTCAGCACATTGATGATTGTGATGCACCAGCAAATTCTAATTCAGTAACTGGATGTGGGAACCCAAAACGTGCGTTCTTAGCCTCCTCTGTGCTGATGTGGTGCTGCTGGTCTGGCTCCAGACTTTGAGAATTAGCATACTGCAGAAGTCAGTAGCAATTTGAAAGTTGACAGTCTGCTTAATCTTACCTCATGTGTGTGTATTTTATCAAGCCTTTAAAAAAGGCTTCCATCTGATGAGTACATTGAGTACAACAAGACAGTGAGGTAAAGAAAATGTGAAAGTATTTTATGTAATATTTGGGAGAAGGAGCAGATAAAAATCACCACATTTGCTCCTTTATGCTCTTGTCATTGAGAGAAGGGACAACCTTTCTGAAAGTAATTTTTCTTGTGTTTTCTTTTTTATTTTTTTTTTCATGTCCACACCATTTTTCCTAAGAAAAATATATTGCAGTAGTTGACATCTCTAGCTCTTACTTCAACTTGTCATCCTGAGCAAATCCTTTAAATGTCATTTTTTTGATTATGTTAAACAAAATATTCTAAAACTTACCTGTGTGAAACAATATTGATTATCACTTGAAGTTGCAAAGAGATAGAAAAAGTGAAGGACTATCACTGAGTTGTTCTTACTGAAGATCTTTCTCAAGGTTGTAGTGAACTGTTGAGTCAGAATGCAGTCTCTGTAGTAGTGCTTGGAACTTATGTTGCTAAGCTCATGCACTTGTGGATACGTCCCTCGCCTTGGGCCCCTGCAGTGGGCTGTATAGAACTTATTAAGGCACCTCGCATAGAATGGACGCCACTGTCCCTACAGCCTCATCTCGGAGGAGGCTGCTTCACCGAGGCACATTCTGTTCACTGGCAGTGAGTCAGTAAGCCCAGGTGAAAAGATACAGAGGTAAATTCTCCCTCTTGAAACCAGTATCACAGAATTTTTAAACCTATCCTTAAATCCATCACTCTGTATTTAGCATCAGTGTCTTCATCCATAAAATGGAAACATAAGATTTGATATGACTTAATAATGGTACCTGGTAAATTACCATGGTAGTCTTTCATTACAATGATCATTGTCCCTTAAAGACTTTATTTTCACCCAAATTTTCTGCCCGTGGCATTCTTCCCTCTTCTTTTTTAGTAAATAAAAGCCTGATATGATGAGTCCTTGTATGACTAGAAACGTTAAAGACAGATGTGATTATAATTTGTTATTGAGTGAGATTCAGCAACTGTTTCAAGAATAAGCTGTGTTACAAAGTCAGCATTTACCTTTAATACAGAAGGATGATGACTCTGTCAGCCTCGTTTAAAGAAATCGTCAGACATTTAATCTTCTAATCCATCTTTTGGATTTTGTCCTATGAAAACAATATCAACCTTTTTGATGCAAGAAAACATCTAACACAGAATAGTACTTCCAGCCAGCACCCTCTGAAATGAATCTTAGTGATGGATCCCATTTGACGATCCTCACACTCTCCTACAACCCCTCCCCTTATACTTGACCTGTGCTGGTGACTCACAAGTAGACATTGAAGGTTAGTTCTAAAAAGACTACAGCTTCTGCCTTAAGGCTATTGCTTCCTCTTTCATCGTACATTTTTATAACTATACCTGACAAAATCTCTATCAGAAATATGGTAGAAGAAAATATACAAAGTAATGATACTCTGTGTTTTTCATCATTAGAACTGTGTGATTTGTTTTACTTTGTTTTTCTGTTTCATTTTTGTGATTATGTATTGTTTTACAATAAATACTTAAAAGGAAAAGGAGAAATAAAAGGAAAACTAGAGGAAAAGTACACAGTGCATATAGATATTTAAATACATTTTGAGAACTATTTGATTATTCAGTGAAAAGCTATAATTGTGTATGTATAGTTACCTGCAACAGAAATCCATGATTTAGACTGAAGGTTATGTAATATTTGTAATTTACATATGGTTATATATCCCTTGTAATTTTAAAAAGAATTATTTGATATATTTAAACAGAAATACCAGTGAGTTTTTACCTACCACTTGCAGATTGAAAATACCATGTAAATCCCTGCTAATATTATGGATGATTTCCCCAACATCTGAATCCTTCAGCCAGCAAAGGCTTATGCACTGCTGGAGTTGTTTGATGATAGCATTTTGATGAATGACATTCCAGGATACTGTGCTATCTGACCTTCTCAGTGTTGGGTTACTCTCCTTCCAATCCATTTTCTTGCATGTACAGGGGCTCCTTTAATGAGTACCAACCGATTGTATCTCCTGTGGGGCTCATGGCCGGAGTCTGTTCTGGATCACAGTAGTGTGGGTTCTTGCAAGGGCTGGTGAGCAGGACCATTTAAATTTCTTCTGGCTCTCCCACAGGGACTGGAACAAAGCAAGGTTTTGTTAATATTAAGGTTCTTTTGTTATTGACAGTAATGTTGTATTTAGAAAAATAGGTTATTGTTTCCATTTTCATAGCCTTTGTTTTGAAAATTACCTGAAGCAGTTCCCTAAGACTTGGGTTCATTTTATGCCTTTCTTTGGTGCTCACAATTAAGGTTCATTTTTTAATATTTTTAAAATTAATCAAGCCAAATGTAATAGTCCCCCAAGTGCCAAATTTACTACTAATACATAAGCATCTTTTTTGACAGAAAATACAGTTTCAGGGGCCACTTTGGGGAGATATTGTTTTTCCTACACTTGTGTTCCTGACAGTATTAATAGATCTGCAATCTAAATTTCAAGAGGAAAAGAACATTGAACTATATTAAACTGTTATTGCAAATTCCATTTGACTGTGTGCACATTTGTTCCTAAGTGAAGTTATTTAACATGAAAAAAATCATAATTGAGAAGAGCTCAATTTCTTTTCTTGTCTGCAGTTCATTAGTTTAAAAAAACTAGTTTTAGAATCCATTTTATAGTTTTTAAGACACATCACAAAAGAATGTTTTCTTTCCCTTGAGTAGCTTTCTATTCTTGCAGCCCTCACACCACACACATGGACATAGCACGGGCTGAAATAATGTATGTTCTTTCTGATCTCTAAGATAAAGCATGAACATCCTCCCTACTGAGTCTTAAGAGCTGCTGCAGTTTGGGCTGTGCAGTCATTTTGCATTTTCATTTCCTCTGACTTAGCTGATGTCCATAAATAAAGGCTACAACTTAACTTTAATAATAAAAAACCCATTATCGCTGTGTGGTGGAGATAACGTTTTATCGTTACTACCATTAACAACTGCTGGTGTAAATAATACAGATTTTCTACTTCATTCCAGAGAAACCTACATTTGAAGAGAGATTGAAGTATATAACCTCTTAAGATTATTCTCTCTGTTTTGTTCAAAAGTAAAATAATTATTAACTGACCCTGAATGCACATTGTGTGGGTCTTATTCAGTCTTACAAGAAGGGAACTGCACTCCCGCAAGTGCACTTAGATTCCCTAAGAATGAGGACACTGCTCAGCTTTGCTACACCAATCAGTGGAAGAGACTGATCACCCACTGCAGCTGATAGGTAGAAACGCGACTGAGGCGATACTATTGCAGAAATGACCTTGAGTCTTTTCTACTTCATTTAGAAACACAAGCAAATTATTCACAGATTTATGTAATTAGATCTCATCAGCTACTCCTAAGGGACCCACACCAGCAACTAACAGGAAAATACAAGTTTGAAAACCCATGTAACACATGAGGTTGGGCCTGATCAGCCTCCGTTACCTGTGGTTCTGTTACCTGCTTGTTTGGAGTGGAAACAGGCAACACATGAGTCCTCTGCCTCTCCTCTTGCTGGGTGGTAGGTGTGTCTGCATATATGCAAAAACTGTAAAGAAGGAAATCTGTTTTTTTAAATGAAACATTTTATCACATGATTTCTCTTGCATGAGAAACCCAAAAAATAAAGAGCAAAATAAAAGATAGAGAATAGGTCATAGGAGATAAATCTTTGGCAAAAGTGAAGGAACCAAGAAATGGAGGGAAAAGGAGAAAGAGGGTAGGGCAAGAGGATGAAAACAGAATGAAGATGTATTGTGTGTGTGTACTAACTTTACACCTGGAATGTAATATGTACTGCAGACATGTACTAATAAAAAATAAAAAGCAGTATTTGCTTTGTATTTAAATGTAGTAACTATTTCCTTCATTCTCCATCCAGTGTAAAAGTCACTGTTGTCTTTCCTCTTCTCCCTTCCCATAAGGAAGAATAAAGTATATAGTTTAAATTGAGAACAGACCCCCCCACTCCCCCTGCAAAAGAACTTCAAAGTGTTTGAAAGGTGACTGGAGGATAGGGGTATTGTATTGATCAGTGCAGTAGTCCACAGCTGACTTGGGGATAGTAGTGTGTCACAAGAGCATGACCAGCTCCTCCCTTTTCTCCCTGCTTTGTGGCAGAGGAGACATGGGCAGCTTACTTCTGCCCAGTTCTTTCTGTTTAGATGCTGCCAGCTCATGCAAGGACTAAGATCTCTGAAAATGAACCAAAACAGACTCTCATCCTTTGAGTTGTGGGTACTGATTATTGAGTCTCATGATGAGGTGTCTGAGATTGTTAGGGATCCAGTGTGCAGTTTTCTATTGAACTCTGCTGCATCTCGCAAATAATTATCATTATCCTTTTCCTATATGTATATACGGGTACTATTTTGCTTTTCAAAAGGATATTTAACTAACTTTCATTTGCTGAATTTATACATATAGCAGTTACATAGCAGTGATTTGGAATTACTGTTATAAAGAATTCACTTGTCAAAAAAAAGGCCTTTGAAAGGAAAGTGTATTCCAGTTAACAGAGATTAAAATCAGGAGATTTTAGCAGCTAGCTGAGAAAAGACAAGTTTATCACATCCATGTGTGGATGGGGTGACATTGGAGAGAGTGGCAGCTCGCTGGAGAGATTTCATCCATCGGTGGATGAATGGGCTAACACTAGGGGAAAGATACCAGCAACTAACTGGGAAGGGAGTTAGGCCTCTGTAAGTAATAAAGAGGCCAAGATCTGGGGTGAAATGTTCATGACTTGGATGCCCAAGGATGGTCTGCTCAGGTATGTGGACAGTGACTGGACTTTTCCAGACCAGGGGTGTTGTATACTTCATTTTGAGTCTCTTTGCCCTTTTTACTGAGAAGCTGCTGTTGAGATCAGGCCTGACAGTGACAAGATCTGAATACCTTAGACTTGTTTCTTATGATCATTGTCAACCTCTAGATCTGTATGATGGTATCTTGATCTTGGATTTGCCTCGCATTTGGCCTAATTAGACACAATTCTTATAGGCATAGAAAGTTTCTTCATTACAGTTCTCTTCTGAGTACAGAAATTAAGCTAGTAATTAAACCAGCAAGTAGACAGTTAAAAGGCTGTGTTTTGAAGATGTTTTTATAAAGCTAGACTGAGCTAAACATTTCTATACAAATAAATTCCCTTTTCACTAATCTTGCACCTCCTGTGGCCTCACACTTAAGACTCTATTTTAGTATTCAGACTAAATCTAATTTCCCTGATTCTGAATCGATTACTAAACTGCTCAGTGCCTTCCTGTCCCTCCTGGACAAACCGATGCCCTTCTTGCTTCTGCAGCTTCTGTGGCAGCCCTGTCTGCATTATCACAGGGTTTACTTCATTTCTCTGTCCTTTATTGGAAGAAAGAGATTTTTTTCACCTAGGTAGCAAGTTAAAAAGAGAAAGGCCACTCAGTAACTTGAACCTGGCCCCTTCTTTCTACAACTAGAAGAGACTGTCTCTGACCCTACCCCCACCCCTGCCCAGGACTGCACAGTCTTTTTAATGTCCAGAGAACATCCTGCCTTTCCTTCTGGGACTTTACCTGAATATAAAATTGGTCCTTTTTAGCCAATTTTAACAACAGATTAGGTTACCACTGATCAAGGTAAGAACATAAAGTTAAATTCAGTTAAGTGTTATAAAACCCACAAGACAAGGTTAAAGGAAACCTCCTTGGAGGTTAACTTTAAGGATCTTTAATATGATGATAAGGTGCTGTTTTATGTGGGTAGCTTTTATAGAAGGTCTGTTTTGGATTTCACTGGAGAAGGTGGCTACCAATAGCAGCTTCTCTTTTCCCTGCCCCTGAACTGCGTACAGTAAAAAGGACAGGCAGACACTCTTCTAAGTCATGATGCAGTGGTCTGGCCTTTCTTACCTGTTCAGAATTGTAAGAAGATAAAAAAAATCTCAGGAGACATTAATCATTCTTTTAATTTAATTCAGTGAAACTGTGTAGAGCTCTTGTTCGTTTTAGAGAGAGAGAGAGAGAGTGTGTGTATGTGTGTGTGTGTGTGTGCACGCACATGCCAGTACATGTGCGCATGTGTGGTTTAGATAGCACTAGGCCCTTGATCATGCTAGGCATGCACTGTGCCACTCAACTGTACCCGCAGTATCTTCTGTTTCCTTTAAAACTCTTAACTTTGATGTTGTAGAAAGGACCTTCTAGGTGGAAGAGTTCTATTTCTGCCCTCAGGAAATTCAAAAGCTGAAAGGTTCTCATATAATGTGATTATTTGATAACTTTTTATATATATTCTGATGGACAAACCAGAGGGATATAAAAAACAAAGTTGACATGAGGGTGTATTGTGAAAAAAAAAAAAAATGGAGGCTTAGAACCTAGTACAGAAAGGTCACCATGTTGGAGGAATGTAGGGGTACCGTACCCAGGGAGGTCACAAGAAGCATGGTAAAGGATGCCTTTAACAATAAGCAAGACTTGACCAGCATTAAGGAGAAGGAGACTCCACACACAGTGTGGTGGCACATGCCCACAAACTAAGCTGGGGAGGCTGAGGCAGAAGGATCTCAAGTTCAAGCTCAGCCTGGGCAACTTCACTTGATCCTATTTCACAAAGAAAAGACAACTCTAGGCCTAAGCATGAACAAACAATGCAAAACTAAGTGACACATTTGGAATAACTGAGTAGTATTGTATAACTAAAACATTCACAACTGATCACAGAGACTGTCTTTACAGCTGTTTGCTCAAAAGGTTTAGCACATCATTTGTTTGTCTTTACTTGGGTTGGTGTTAGCTCAAGCAGTTACTTCTCACAGCAGGCTTCTCCTTCATCTAGTACTCATGTGGGAAAGTTAGGCCTCTATAATTAGCAAATTAATATCTCCTGCAGCACTGTCCTAGACATCCTGAATACTGCATTTACTAAAACCAGTTGTTCCCTACAAAGTGCCCTAGTAAGTAATACAGCCTGCTACTTGGTTATTGTTTTCTGAAACAAGAAGAATAAACCAGCAAAACTGTGTCTGGCTCCCCATTGTTGCCAGATTTCAAAGTACAGATGCTGACTGGCACCTGTGAGAAGTGCATCTGGATGGCTCTTTAGTCCTCCAGTGATCTTCCACATTAAATCCGACCTCAGCTCCAGCATCTTATGATAGCTAAGAAATGCCTTTGGGATGCAGAATGTGAGTGGATCCCCCTTCATGGCCTTCCTGCTATTCTTAAGCTCACTCCCCTCCCACGTCCCACTGAGGAGAAAGCAGACACGAGTAAAGCCCCAGTGGCCAACACCTCGCTGAGTGTTTGTTTGTCTTTAACCAGGGTCTCAGGTTGCATTGACTTGTCTCCCTAACTAGGTAGGAAAGCCAGTTGTCGCATTGGTTCTGGATTTGCTGTACACAGCGATCCAGCTATGATTTGCCCATAGAAATAGTACTGGGCGGTAACTTCATTGAGAGCAATGCCCCTTTAAAACCATGTGTTTGTGTCTGTGAATAAAGGAACTCTGGTTTTGTGTTGGCACCTTGATTTTTCCTGTTAATCCTTTTGCCAGGGGTTAGCCTCCTCTCTTTGAAGTTATTTTAAAATCTAGAATCACAGTCTGTTGCAACAGTAGATTGGATTTCACATGAGAATTGGTGGGCTACTTTTATAAGAAAGTAAGTTTTGCTAAAAAGAGAAATATTATAATAATAAAGAACACATACCTGTGAGTATTTTAACCACTACTAACTAAGCAGGGTATTCTTTAGAGAAAAACTATCCAGTCTGATAATTCCTAAAAACCTTTGTCTAATCTTATCATAGCACCAAAAGCAGAAAGAGATGCTGTTGCACTTCAATGTCACTTCTATTATTTTATGTACTTGAAGTAGGTGAAAGATAGTCTAATGTCTTTTGCCAACTATTTTAATGAACAAGGATTGTCTTGTTATTAAAGAATCAGATATTCATTTATAAGTGAGATGAGTCTATGTTAGAGAAAAGCAAATATATTAGATATATTTTTATAATCTTAGTCCTTTTTTTACTCAGCAAATTTGATATTTTTGTTGATAATACAAAAGTGAATTTCAAATAAGCCCTATTTACATTTTTAACAAATAGAGTTTGAAATGAGAATTTGTGCTGTGCAAAGAGACATTAGTATTTTGGAAAATAATCAGAGCAATTTTTCAGCCAACATGTTCTTTCTAAATCTATTTTATTCACTATCACATAATTTTTGGTAATTGTGCAAATTAACCTTAATGACCTCATATGCCAAGGTAACATGTAATGAAATGATAGTGATGCTGGGGTTTTCATATTATTTGGTAGCCTGCTTAACTTTTTTATTATTTATTTTGTTTATTGTGTTTAGTTCAAAAAGACGTACTTTAGTCTAGTTTTTTTCTTGTTTTTTGTTTTGTTTTTGTTTTTTGTTTCTGTTCTTTGGCAGTGATGGAGATGTATGTTAGATAACAGCTTTATAAACCACTGTATCCCCAGCCCAAACATAAATATTTTAAAAGATGAAAATATGTTCTTCCCTTCAGCTGGACAACCCTCAGAAATGGACTCTTTAGTGAGATAGTTGGTAAATGTGTTATGTTTCTCTTATGTTGAGGCAGGAATTTTTATGGCTGGAATTCTTATCTGGCCATACATTAATCTTTTATGCTTATGGAAATATTTTACAGGTCTTGATCTGATATAAAGTTTCCTTTATTTTAGGTTGCTAGAAACCTACAAAACAGAAATGCAGTGTTTCTTGTTCTAGAACTCATCTGTAGTAGGACATGCCACTGTTTTAATCATGGTATTTCAGCAACAAAACACACTAGCAAAGGGAGCCAGCCATTCAACATGGATTCCAATGTTAAAATGTTAGAAGCCTAAAAGTTTTTGTCACAGAATAAAGGAATTAAGAAGACAGACAAGATCTCTTCAGTGGACTTGGTTTTTACAAAAATTTCATTAGGAAGATGGAAAAAGAAAACCAAGCAAATACTGGCAAAGGCAACATGACCAAGGATAAAGGAAGGATTGACAATGTGAAATCAGAAGCCAGGCTTAGCCGGTGTCCAAATGAAGCTAGTGGATGTCAGAGGAGAGAATTCTCCTGTACACTTGGATTCCTCAATCACCTTAGCCCTCTAGTGGAGGAGGCGTGAAATGATTCCTCATTTTAAATCCTCAAAAAGGACCAAATCAACCTTGGCAGCCCAGCCCAGAAACCGTCCTCCTTCAGCCTAATAAATCTATCTCCAGAGAGGCTGGCCATGTGACTCTATCTCCCATCCTCAGGTCGGAAAAGCTCAGCTTCAGGTGTGCTCACAGCCCTCTGATTGCACTTAGTCAGTGGAAATGCTGCTCTCTCACTGTACAGTATCTGCTCAGCGTTTCATAAGATGCACAGGCAATAAAGAGTCTGCAGTCATCTCACAGAACATGCTGTCATAGTAGATGGTGCAGTCACTCCAAAAGCTGAGCTTTGTCACATGTGAGAAGAGATTCTGAGTTGTGCTGTGCCTTTGGAATCTCCTCACCCTCTCTAAATCTAGTTCGACGCCAGGTGTTAAATTAGTGAAGGCACTGAGTGTGACTTTGTGGTACAGACTTCCTCTGTCACCACGTCCTAATGCTGTTACACATGTAGGATCCTAGGACACATTTGTTTGCTGTTTTTTCTCAGTGACCCTGCATAATTTTTGCTCCCTGAAGCTCTTTAGTGTTTTAAAAGAATAAGTTTTGAAGCCTAGCCTCTGAGAGTTAGGTAGAGCTGACAGCCTCTTGTTTTTATTTCCATTACTTGCCTTATTTAAGTAAACTCCCTGCCTTGAAGACATGTTCATACATTTAGACTGATTATTGTCAGGTCTTCAAAGAATTGGAAATATATTTCTCATGGAAATATTCACCTCTTCAACATAACCCAAAATAGGCTTTGAAATGCCCAGTTTTAATTATTTTTCAGTCTAGTTTCTGTAAAAAGATGCAATTCAGCTCTCCAGACAGCATCTTTATAGTCTAATTAAACTTTTCTAATTTATAATTCTTTTTTCAATCTTCACTTATCCATAAAAGCCAAATTTGACCTAGATATGTAGCAGTAACTGACAGTGAGTTTCTAAGCCTCATTTTCCCAGTAAATGATGCTTTATCATCTCCCCTTCAGGTAGTCAGTGAAGTTCCTATGTACACATCATAGCAGAGGTTGGTTGATGCAACGCATATGATTATGGATATGAGTATAAGTGATCAGGTTCATCCTTTGGGGCGGAGCAACAGCCCCGTCCCGGCGTTCTGCCGTGGCTGGCACGTATTCTTTGACCGTGCACTTTTTGTGAGAGGAAGTTTCTTCCGGATTTTCTGAACAGAAGGTACAGCGACAGCCACAAAAGGTGCAGAAGCATTCCAGTGCCCCTTAACTAATACAGAAGGAACCAAGACAGAGACCAACGTGGAGGGGCTGCGGCTCAGTGGTAGAGAATGTGCTCCACATGGCTGTTCAGCTCCATCCCCAGCACCCACATGACAGATTAGAACTCGTCTCCTACCTGACCACTCATAAGCATTTGATGTGCTTGCTGCCTTGTTTGTTTTGAGGGAGCATCTGTTTATTTGTTTTGTTTTGTTTTCTAAAGGAAGACTATTGGGGCAACATATAAAAGGAACTGTGTTTAGCATGTGTCAGGCTCTTGTGCTGTAGCACTTTATCTGAAATTCCCTTAATACAGCAGAATACTGGCCCTCTGAATGTCGCAGATTTGGGGACAAGAGTTTGGACATCAAGCAACTAACTGTAGGACTATGAAGAGCTTTCTCACCTCCAGGCCCTCTGGTGTCAGTACCTGTGAGGATCCAGTTCCTATATGGGCATGGCGTGATACCTGAAACGAGGTGGGGCACCTAACAGGAAACTCTCTTTTTAAATGTTACATGTTTATTGGAGTTATGGTTATTGGCAAATACATACATACCTGAAAGGTGAAGCCACAATATTGCAGTGCACAACAAAAGGGTCAGTGCCATATTTCTTATTAATTTTGGTTGGGGACTCACAATATAAATGTGTATGTATTTCTTTGTTTGTTTTTACTGGATGATTTGCATGGAGGACTGTTATTGAAATACCAGCAGAATTCTGTAGAAACAGGTCGTGTTGTAGATACTAGTAATCAGGGTGATACATGTGAGATTCTCCTTATTTTTCAATAAGAAGTTAACAGATAAATATCAGTAATTTTGCTTTGTGAAACATGAGCTTCTTTAAAAATTCAGTAGAACAGATATTTTGTTATTGCCTATCATATTCTGCACTCATGCTTAATAATGTCTTTCCTACTTTTATGATCTTTTCCTTATCCCTTCTGAAACCAGGTATGAGAGTTTTAATCTACTCATGTTGTGGAAATTTAGAAAATACTGTTCTAGACCATTGGTGGCGAATCTATGGCATGAATATTGTTGGTTTTTCTTTTAGGACAAAAATTGTTTGTGTTTTTTTGTCCTAAAAAAAAAAAATCCTCAGCCTTTAACTGCAGTGTTGGCACTTTATAATAAATAAGTGGGTGTGGACTTACAGTTTGGGCATAGCTCCGTGAAGGGTTCAGTGTCACTATTCTAGACTGCTGTCTTCTTCACTACCATTGTGGTACATTGTATGTTGAAAGAGAAAATTACAACATATATATATATATATATAATTTTTTTTTTTTTGTCAGTGCATTTTAGTAGAGTCATTCCACTAACCTTATATCTTTTCTGGGTGAGCTATCTCAGTTGTAACCCATGCCTGGACCTATAGTGTTTTTGGACTAAATTCAATCCCATTTATATTTTTCCAATGAACCTCCTTTCCCCTGTTTTAACTATGAGTTTAAAATGGCAAGCAGTTACTCCAGTTGTTTTCTGAATGGTGATGGTAATAAGTCCAGCTACTTGGAGGTTGCTTCCCCACAACGCCCATACCTGCTAATCAGTTCTGTGATGAATCAGTCAAACTGTCCTTGCCCAGAAGTGTCTCTCATGTCCTCCTTACTTCTTAAAACTCATAGAGAGACATTTGTCTCTGGGAAACGACTGCATGCTTCAGCAGATTTTGAGCTGGTTCATGCAGTAAGGCAAGTTGATATCTTAACTTTTTTCTACCTTTGACCCTATTTGCTTTTCCTATTCATTTCTTCCCTACTCTATAGATTGCCTTAACAATTTATATCATGAAAAATTAGCTTGTTACTCAAAGCGAGACCCTGTCTCCAAAAAAACCTAAAAAAAAAAAATTAGCTTGTTACTTATTTGGATAGACTAGTTTTTACAAGAAACAGAATTGCATATTATGTGGTCATAAATTGGGAATCAAAATCATAAATGTTTCTTCTGTTTAACATACAAGAAAAAATATGAGACCTTGCTGCTCAGAGTTGAATTTAAATTATTTGTTTCTCCTGGCCTTACCAGCTGGGCTAAAGCACATTTGCAAAAAGACCTTCTCAAAGTGTAATTTTTTTGTTGATGTGAAGGCTGTTGATCTCAGCTCCCTGACTCAAGCCAGAGACAGTTGGGCAGGCTGATTCCCATGTGCCCTGGACCCCGGATTCTTCAGTCCCTTCCTGCTGAATAAGCAGAAATGTGTCTTCTGAGAGGTAGGTTGAGAAGAATAGGAAATCTTCTACTGGAAGAAAACATAATCTGACCTACAGTTCTAAATTGTACAGTAAGGTTATCTGTAATTCAGGAAATTAAAGATACAAGATTTAAAATTTTTAATTTGTTAAACAATTTACAAATAGAAATTGAACTCGTTTGTGAAGTGAGTTGCCTTATACTGAATGCTCTTCTCCTCTAATCTCAGAACTGCCATAGGCAGGCTCTGGGTCCCCGTCCCCACAGAAGACCTCATCACAGCACGGGAGTAGGAGCGTGTGCAGATGAGAAGCGAGCAACTGGAAGCATTCCATAGTATCTGTTCTTGCTGTCATTCCCAGAAGGGAAGGGACGTCTCATGTTTAGTTTTTAGCCCTGACTGTATTTACATCAGAGAAGAAAAACTGAGGGACACATGAAAATTTTCATCCATGCATCTCAGCATTGTCACAAGGGAAAGAAGTTACCTCACCACCCCCCAACATGTGGTAGAATTGTTAAAGCTTTGAGAGGTAAACCTGTGTTCAAGCCTGGCTGAGCACTAACTAGTTGATAACTCCCAGCCCAATGTCCTGTCTCTAAAAAGCAGTAGGTATACTAATAACTCTGGAGTTGATTGAGGATCCAAATGACTTAGATGTCACTTAAGAATTGTGCAGCAGTCATTGCTAACAGGTAGTAAATGGGAAGGACCACATGTCAGGGTACTGGGATGAGTGTTTTCCTGTCATTATCTTCTTTAATCTCAGAAGGTAAGTACTATTATTTTCTCCATTTTAAAGATAAAGATGCTGAGGCCCAAAGAAGTTTACTAACCTATACTCAAGCAAACAATAGAGCCAGTACATTTGATTGAGAGACCAGAATGAGAGCCTGCCACAAGGATAAATATTACAGATCCTCATTGTTAGGATCTGTGTCATGTACTGCTGTGGCTGCTCTCTTCATTTTGACCTCAGGATCCATGGTACTTGATTGTGTTCTGTCTAGGCTGGTAGCAGTGATGACTCTTCTGAAAACAGGATTACTGTGGCATTTTCTAGCCATTTGAGATATTTAATTACTTCTAAATTATCATCAAATGAAACACTTTATGAAATACTTACAATTATACCAAGAATCTTAAAATTTTATGCTTACATTGGTGAAACATCAAACAGTATATGGTCAGTCTGTTTTGTGGGTTTTTTTTTTTTTTTTCTGTAGCCAAGAATTCTCTTTGCTCCTTTTTTCATGACTCATCTTTTCTTATCTCATCTTTTTATCTTTCGAAACTTTTTCTTCAGAGCTTCAAAAACAGCTTTCTTCATCATTTTTTTCCCTCAATTCACAAGGGCTCCACTTTTAAGTGGAAGAAATAATGTTGGTTTTTCCACAGGGATTGATTATAAATTCTGTTTCCATGCTGAATTACACTGGCCTCTAGTGGAAACCTGTCTGAACTTTCAGATTGATCTTGCCTTAACTCATTTATTTTCACACTATGCCACATATTTTAATAACTTTGAAGAATATGTAGTAAACACCATAATCAGAATTGTCCGGGTTCGAAGCAGATTTTATCACGAGATTAATTAAACTCCAGGAAGATAGTCCTGCACGTATCTGTGTCCTTAACAAATTTAGTATATTTCTCGCAGTCTTTAAGAAGGAGCTGTAATATAACTGCTTTGTGGCTCAGCTAACTTGTAACAGACCTGACGATCAGTGTAGTAGATTAGAATATCCAGAAACAACTCCAGATACACTGAGTCACCTCATCTTTGACAAAGGAGCCAAAAATCCTCAATGGAGGAAAGATAGCCTCTTTAACAAATGGTGCTGGAAAAACTGGGCTTTAACTTGCCAAAAACTAAAGTTAGACCTATCTATTTCACCATGTACCATGCTAAAATCAAAGAGGATAAGAGACCTAAATATTAAAAGAGACACACCTAACCTGTTGCAAAATAGGTTAGGTAAAGCTCTTGAAGACACTGGCTTAGGGAAAGACTTCTGCACTGAGGAATTTAAGGTATATGGGACATCCTTTTAGAAGTTATTCCATTTCTTTTCATAGCAAGAAAATACTAGTATGATTTCAAATTCTCTTAAATTCCCAAATACATTATATTACCAAATAAAAAACTACCATATTCTAAAGCCACATCATCATAGTAGAATTTTCCCCCTACAAAATTTAAGAAAAGTAATACTATTATCAAATATTAATCCAGGTCACTTACTATTCTTTGAAGTTTAATATACAGGAAAACTCTGCTTTGTGACCATAGTTTGTTTCAAACACATGCTTGTAATCCAGAGTACTTGTATATCAAAGCAGATTTTCCCATGAGAAGTAATGGAAACTGAAGATGAGTCATTTCACACCTGAAAAATATTAACATAAGAAAGTTGCAATTCTGTAAATAATACAGAATAATACATGAAATACAAACTATAAGAAAAAATAAATTAGCCCACATTTACCTTTGAAAACCTTCATGGCTGGTGTGAGGGACCTTCAGACATGACTCACAGGCAGGTGGAAGGAACCTGGGTTCCTGTGGACAGACCTTTCTCGTGTGTCCTTGTGCCGTGTCAGTTAGTTTTCCATAGTGTGAGTGGTCTGAGACAGTAAAAGAGTAAGGGGCCACCGAAGCTGTATGTCTACTCTCAAGACGTCCATCGTGTCCTGGCCATGTCCTGTTCAAGTTACTCAGGCTGCCATACATTCTAATGGGGGAAAAGTAACTCCTGTAACTTGCACAGGAAATCATTAGGTATCTGTCAACATGTTTAATTGTACTACAGAAGGAGCTGATAATGGAAGGATTTGTCCCACATTTAATGGACTATTGGAGCTGGATATATAGAAAGGTCATTTTAGGCTCCCCAAAGACTTGACTCACACTATGCCTATGTGGTGACTAACAGCATTGTAGGGAAAGCACAGAGTACAACTAGCTCTAGAAAGAGGTGAGGATCTCCACTTAGCAGTATGTGACTTTGGGAAGGGTGCCCAGTGGCTCTGTGCTGTATGCCTCCTGTAAAACATGAAAAGCAGCTTTTCATGGAGTTGTGTTGAAATATGTGTCAGGTACCATGTGTAACATACTTAGGAAAGTGTTTGGCATCGGACAAGTGATCAGTAAGTGCTCACTGCTATGCTGGCAGGAGTATTGCTTTTGTCTTCTGTGGTTCTTCAGTCAACTCCTCTAAGAAATTGTACCTGTATTCCCTCTTTAAACTTTCTTCTTTTTCTTTTCAGTCTATGAATATTTTTTAGTGTTCAATGTGTTTCTTGTATGCAGAATATCATTTTATCTTGCTTCTTGATCCTTTCGGCCAGTCCATTTATTTTGATTGGTTAGTTAAGTCTATTTACATTCTTGTTTATCTCTGATATGGGTTGACTTATCCTTGTCATATTATTTTCCAGTCATTGGTTAACTTTCTTTTCCTTTTTATTTGCTCCCCTTTCCTTGGTGAATTCATTCCATCGAAATCGAATGATTGTCTTCATTGTCAACAGAATATCCTTCAGAAAGTTTTGGAGTTCTGCTTTGGGGGCGGGGGTCACAAATTTCTTCACGTGTTCTTTATCATGGAAGTATCGTATTTCTCCATCAATTTGGAAAGATGCCAAGTACAGCAGTGTGAGTTGGAGGTTGTTTTCTCTTGGGCTTGAAATGCTTCATTCCAAGCTCTCCTTCACTTAAGGTTTTGGGTTGAGAACTCAGTGTGTTTCTGATAGGCTTTCCTTTTTAGGTGATTTATTTGTTTCTTACATTTTTTAATATTCTGTTCTGGTGTTGAATTTCTGGAATCTTAGCTAGTATATGCCTTAGTATAGTTTTTTCTGAACATGGCTAATTGGAGTTTTGTATGCCCCACTTAACTGTATGTCAAATTGTTTTTCTATGTTTGGGAATTTCCTGCCATTGTTTCTGTGAACTTTTTTTTTCATGTCTGGTTTCCATCTTCTGATTTTTCATTGATTCTATTCAGTCTTATGTTATTCTTCTTTGCATCACCTAGAAGCTATGAATTAATTTTTCATGGTTCCTTATAATTTTTAAGAAATCTTTCATTTGATGATTGCTCCCTGCAAACTTGTCTTCTATATCTGATATTCTGTCCTCCCATTGGTTGATTCTGCTGCATATATTTTTAATCAAATTTTTAATCTCATGAGTATCTCTTTGAATCTGTTTCTTGGAATGCAGTTTTTTCTGTGTTGTGTATGCATGGTTTCTACCACTTTCCTAAACTTCTCTAGTTTTTTATCTGCATCTATGTTACATTCACTAATCATGTTCTTCTATATGGTCATCCCCTCCTGTTATTTGTGTAACATATCTGATTTCTTCCCCTAGAGATTCATTTGCTATGTTATTTCTGCTACCATGATTTCAGAAAGGTCAGCTTTGATTTTTCCTACCTCAGTGCTCCATGGATTTATTTGTGTAGGACAAGATGGAGATCTCAGGTTACTTCTGGCTTCCATATCTTCTCATTTTCTGTTTTTCTTTTTTTTGTGTGTGTGTGTGTGTTTTATTTTGTTGTTTATGCTTGTAAATTGTTTATGGTAGGTAACTTTATTAATGGTATGGCGAGTTCCTTAGGAAATTATTGCTTTCTCAAAGATGTACTAGACATAGCTGACTTTTGACTTTTGAATCTGTCCCAAGATCCTACCTCTTCAGTTAATTAGATATGAAAGGTTTCTGCCTGATTGCTCTAACACCCAGCTTTTTGGTCCTGGAGTATGGTATAGTTTATGACCTCCAGATAATCTCAGTTTTGGCATACAACGAAGAACAACTGGTCACAGTAACTGTGTCTCCTTGGCTGAAGTAGTGCAATCAGTAATAACATAAATATCAAACACAGTGCTGAAAAAGACAAACTGCGGGAGCTATTAATTTGCCACCTTTAACCATAGATACAAGATGTAGCTATATAATAAAATTTAAACAAATTGGAAAATTATGTATAGTAAATGTCCCTTCAAAAGGGTGATTTTTCCCTCAGGGGAGAAAAGTTATAAGGGTTAGAAGGAAAAATAGAGAAATAAAAGAAGAAAGAGATTAGAAGTAAGGCTGAAGAGCAAAGAAAGATTCCCAAGCTTTGGGAAACTGGTGAAGAAAACAGAAAAGGAAAGAAAGAATCGAAAAAGAATAAAACTAAAAACCAGAAGGAGAATACAAGATTTCTTTGTGATTTGAAGCTCATGATTATCTTCCTGGGTGTACAGTTTTGTGGTAGTGTCCACTGCAAGGCATGTCTCTGTTGTCACTGGTAGACAGAGGAGGCAGACACAGGCACCAGATCTATCATGGATAATCGCTGCAAACTTGCAGTAGGCTGAGGGCAGGTACTATGTAACTCCAGAAAGCTTGCTGTGGGAATACAGCATGGTGTCAATCTAGTGTGTTCATCTCCTGAAGAGTTCAGGCTGACCTTGGCCTCTGGATGTGGGATTAGGGCCTGAGTGGTTCAGCATACAGAACTCAGTGTTTCTTGGTGGCCTGACCTGGACGTCTCCTGTGGTTGTCCCTCACCTAGTCCCTTGAAACTCTGAGCTGAAGCCAACCTGCAGTTGCTCTATGTCCTAGGTTCAGTTGACACTTCCCTAAAATGGCATTTGGCCAATCACCCTCTCCAGGGAACACTGCTGATGCTTCGATTGGAGTCTCTTGTCCACTCTTGTATCTCACAGCATTCACTAGACCTTTCCACTGGTACATTTTTTCCTGAAGGTCTGTAGGGTAACCCTCCCTCCGTGTCTCTAGATTCATGTCTTCTATCTCACATCACAGGCTACAAGTTAGAAAGTACATTCCCCACCTCCTTCTTCTATGTTGAGATCTGTCTCTCCACTTTCTGTCTAGCTTCCAGTTCTCCCTTAAGATCCTTCCTGGGCTCCAGGGATACACCTCCCTCTATCATTTCTTTCTCAAGTTGTTATATTCCAGTGTCTGGATTCCAGATCTCAGAAAGGCTGATTTGCTGCTGTTTACCATGCTACTATCTTTTCAAGAATCCCTGTCAGAATATTTTCTCTTGTCTTATCCAAGCTTTCTTTACTAATTTACTCATCTACCTGGCCTTTGAGGGCATTGAGTTTGAAGTCTTCCAGTTCCCTAATCAGTAATTAGCACTCTGAAGCTAAGTCCGTATAATTTCCTGTAAGATGTGCCTGCAACTTCAAGGTACCCCATACATCTATAAAGACAGCTGTTTGGGATTGTAGCATGAAACTTGGATGGAATTCCTATTTCTATACCTGCCTGGAGAGAGATTATACCTTTCCTATCCAGATGCAAGAACTCTTGGAGTGTTTCAAGATGGCATGGTATGAAAGGCCCCTCTACCACTTAGCAAGAATGAGCATTATAGGAAATTGTACCTGTTTGGAGCAAACCAGAAATAGGAAATGCCCTCATCTGCTCTTGAGCAAACCAAAAGACCACCCCAGGGTTTGTGGAGTGAGAACTTGAACATGATATTCAGGGTAATTTTAGATTTAAAAACAAAGCATATCCTGTCAATATCCAATAATCCTTTTCTAGGACATAAAGCAAACACCAAATAGATTCAAGACTCTCATTTGTATTTAGCACACAGGAAAATCCACATGCATGAAGAAATCCATATTGAAGGATGTGAAATTAAGTGAATGAGGTTTTTGTACAAGATGTGAGAGAAGGTCAGAGATAAGGTAGAGAATAAAATAGTGGATCTCCAGTGTACCAGGAAACCAAGCACTATTTGTCTTAGTCCATTTTCAGTTACAGTAATAGAACACTCAGACTGAGTGATTTACGGAGAGTAGAGGTTGGTTGTCTTTCACAGTTGTAGAGGTGGGAAGTTCCAGAACATAGTGTCAGCATCTGCTCAACATCTGTCCTTCTCACTACATTATCATATAACAGAAAGCATCACAAGCCAAGGAGAGCAAGGTGGCCAAGCAGAGGTCTTGGTCGTGATGAAGCCATTCCTTCAGGAACCCATTCACCCATGATCTGCACGATCAGATCACTCCTTCCATGGGGGCCAGAGTCTTCAGGTACACCTCCACTCTCAGAGGCTCTACATCCCCACCCCTCCACAATGACAATAAAACTCCAGCATTGAAACCTTACCATTTCCCTGAGCTGTGCGTTCAGGAACTGTGTGAATATGTCTCTGCCTACGGGGTGCTGCTGCTCACTTCCTGGTCAAACCAGGAGGGAATTTTGGAATTCAGATCTTCTGTTTCCTTCCCATGTATCACCTTGGTTCCTACAGCATCCTCCACATACTCCCTCTGAATAGATTTTGTTGTTGATGATTAACAGCTCGATGATACTGCTTATTTGTTTAATACAACAGATGTAATGTAGATTTTGAGATAAATGTGAGGTGAGCACTTGTAACCAGATCCCTAGAGCTACGTGAAAATTAAAGACTATCTTTTGCTAAAGATATAAACTCCCATTTTTGCTCATTATTTGGGCTTCTCATTGCTACCTGTGTTACTCCTGCAGACAAGCAGGGAAGTCACACGAGATTCAGTTTTACTGAGCCCATCTCTCATATGCTGAAGTAAGAATTGCAAGTCACCTTCTAGATAGGCCTTCTTTAGTTTTTGTTTGCAGCCAATAAGGTAAATGAATCCACTCCAGTGCTCAGAAGCTTGTTTCCACCTGACAAGCTATCATTTGTCATTTATAATAGACAGGACCCGAGAAAATAAAGCATTTGGCTTGTTTTCGTTTTTCTGTCTTTAACTTGAGTGTTGATCCAGACAGCTAATGAGCAGCAGTTCGACATTCTTAGGTGTTAGCCTTCTCCCAAAATGAACCCAAGAAGAATGTGTTTGATAATGCTTATTTAATGGCCTGTACTGAGATTTTTCAGATTTGTTCTACTCTTGTTGTGTAACTCCTGACCATGGATATGTTGTAAAACTGAAAAAGCAAATTAATCTTCCAGTTCTAGAAGATTCAGCCTTCTCAATAAGTGAATTTTGCCAAATTTGAGGCATGTTGGAGAAAAATTAGGTATTATGATTTAGTCTCAGCAGGAAAACAGTGATGTTCTCAACTCCTGGCATATGGCAGAGAATTTATGTAAGATGAGATTAATAATGAGGACTAGATATAGTTACAGGAATCTAAGAGCCTGGCATTTGGTCATTACAGTCAGCTTTCTAGGGCTGAAAACAGGGTAAGGATCTTGAGAGGGCCCAAAAAGTCTACAGCATGGATAGGCCCCTAAATGTCAACCTTTGGTGTTCTGTTAAGCGTGTACCAGTAGGGAATGTAATACTCTAGGAGTCTTCTGTAAAAGGAGTCTAACAGGTAGAGATGGCTCCTGAAATCTGTAAAAGGTTGCCTGTTGGTGGAAAGAAGTCTGGCTAATTGGTGATTCCCTATGTGGAGGTGGAAGAAGTTCTCTTTTTTTTTTTTTTTTTTAGGTTTTTTGAGACAGGGTCTCGCTTTGTGGTTCAGGCTGGCCCTGAGCTCAGCCTCAAACTCACATCACAGCAATCCTCCTGCCTCTGCCTCCCAAGTGCTGGGATTACAGGTGTGAACCACCACACCCGGCACTGTGGTATGTGGTACTGGTTGCTGCTGGGCGTGAGTCTCCACACCCAGTATTATATGTGGTTACTGGGGATCGAACTCGGGTCCTTGTGCTTACAAGACAGGCGCCAGAACTACTGAGCTATATCCCCAGCCCGGAAGAAGTTCTCTTAACTTGCACTGTTCTGTTCGCAGGCTGATGAGAGTGCTTTACTGACATGGTTTTAATTTGTGTCAGACATGCCATTCGAATGTTTTCTGAACACCAAAATAAATAGATGAGACTTCCGCACAACAGATTACAGCGAGGTCAGGCAGCGATGTCAGTAATTTCAGAATATTGTCTACAGTTCATGGCTTTTGGTGACAGTGACATCTGATGCTGCTAGAAGTGCCGGAATAAATTCTGTGGACTCTTTGCCTCCTAAGGTTAAGTACTAGTAGGTATCCATCCTACTTTCCCTTTTCAAAGTGACCCTCATTCAAATGGGAAGTGTATCTTTATCATTACAAATATTTTTATGGAGAACTTTTCTAGCATACTATTTTTCTCAATTTACCTAAATTTAAATTTGTAATGCCGAAGGATATTAAGAATAACAATGTAGGGGCCGGGGATATAGCTCAGTGGTTCCGGCACCTGTCTTGCAAGCGCCAGGAGCCAAGTTCAATCCCCGGTAACCACATAATAATACTGGGCGTGTAGACTGACCCCAGCAGCAACCAGTGCCAGATACCACAGTGCTGGGCATGGTAGCCCATGCTTGTAATCTCAGCACTCGGGAGGCTGAATTCAGGGCCAGCCTGAACCACAAAGCGAGACCCTGTCTCAAAAAAAAAAAAAAAGAATAACAATGCAGTTCTGGGTGTAGGATTTTTCATGTGATTGTGATGATCAAAGGGATAGATTTTAGAAAATGAATTTGAAAAATGGTTTTTATAAAAATATTTCTAGATAAACAGGCTTTCATAAATATACTGGTGATATTTGCTACAAATAGAATGACATAAAAATGTTTCTAAAATTAATTTACTTAAAACAATTTTAATATAAACTTAAGCCCATTAGAATTATCTTGTAAGCTGCTGAGGTCTTTGCTAGAATTTTGTGGTTTTCCTTGCCCCAGTCCAGTATTTATCTTCTGGGGTTTTGATGTGAAACTTTTTCAACCCTTTGTTTTTCCAGAACTCTAAATGATCAAATGGGTTTATTTGAACAGATGTATGAAGAGTCACAGTATCATTGTATTCCACCTTCATTTTACATTAGACTTGTTATTTATAGAAACAGTGGGTTTTGCTATTAACTAAATTTATCTTCGTTTCTCTGTGGTGTGAAGTGTGAATCTGTGCGGTCCTGAGTTTTGGCACTGCCTACTTATCTGATTTTTTTTTAATTGATGTCAGTCATAAATAAAAGAAGAAAACTCAGCCAGAGAAGTACTTTTTTTTCTTTCTCATAGGAAGGAAAAAAGACCTGCAAAAACCATTATGTTGCACACATAGACGGATAGACATCCTGTTTATAGATTAATAAATGAGTCCTTCACCAAGTTGCCAATTTTATGAGTGTTCTGTATATTAACTCTCCAACTAATGATGATGGAATATACATATTCACATTCATCAAGATGACATAAGCCTGAGATGATTGGACAAAATACTGCTCAGAAACATTGTGCCAATAAATATTCTCAATCTCTACCAATCTAGCTCCCTTTATAAATAAAACATATTATGAGCAATGAGTATCATGCCTTTATCTGTTAGGCTGGGAAGACAGCTCTGTAATCAAAGTGTTTCTTAATGCTTGATTCCAATAGTTTACTTCTTAATGAGAATAGTATTTTACCTTTTTGAAAGTATTTTGATGCCTGTTGGTAAAACTATATGATCAAAACATCTGTATTCATTTGTTTTTTGTTTTTTGTTTTTTTTAATCTTCATGACTCTGTGACCAAATTTTATGTTATGGTAATTTAAACACGTGGCTATTTTAAAGACATGGTACTCAAAAGAGAACCTTTTATTTGCCATGTCCAAGGGGCTTTTATAATCAAAGCAATTGTTGTGATTATCAGTTCAAAAGAATATGGGCAACATCTCTGTAAGGCATAACAAAAGCACACATGTGCTGTTCCCTCAAGGAACAGTGTCCTTCAGGCCTTTTAACTGTGTGCCTTCTTCTGCCCCTACAGACAGCCAATATTCCCCTCCCTCTTGAACATGCACCTACAGCTCATGTCACCATTACTGCTTTTCACTGGTGTCAGTGGAAGCACATGTACCCCACCCTTGACCAGACAGGGAATGGATGGGCACTGCTCCTGGTTGTGAAAGTCTTTTACTTCCACAGATACTATGGTTGAGCCCAACAGAGAAAGGACAGGCTCCTCTCTGGAGAGGACCCTGGATCCTTGTGCCAAACAACAGTAACAGGTAGCCCCTCAGCACTTTGTGCCACAGCTCTCTAGAAATCGAATTTCCAGACCACTGACTGCAGAAAATGACTAAATTAGGGTGTTACAAGTTAAAACACATATAATCTGCTCAAGCTGACAGAAACTACCATCCAAAGTATATGGCCAGAAGATCATTTTTTCAGAAAGCATTACTTAAGCCTACTGCTTCATAGAACACATTTTGGAAAACTTATACTTAAGGGAACAGCTACTTGTTAAAGAAGGATGTATGGCTTTAGGATTTGTATGGTGTGCTATTCACCATATTTTTAGCTTGTTAAACTAGTAATCATTTGGAAGGTGACTGGATCCTATGTAGTTCTGGGAGCATATATTCAATTTTTGTATAGATGTATAGTACTGACATATACATAAATATATGCTGCATATAAATATATAAAACTAGTGAGATTATAAGTGATTATGCTTGGTATGAATTGAATTTCCTTATTGTCTGGTGGGTGGTTTTTTGTTTGTTTTTTGGTTTTGTTTGTTTGTTTTTGGGTAAAAGACATTAAGATTAAGCAGTGTTGTGAGATTAAATCTTGATGTCTAATTATCCAAATATACATTATTTAACTCCAAAGCTACATATATAATACTTAGACTGCCTTGTAGTCCCGTGGTAGGCATTGTTAACAGGACAGAAACATCCCCCACAGAACCAAGATGTGGGCTCATCTTTCTCAGTACAGCACTCTGGAGAGTCATTTCCAAACGACAGGGTTACCCTGCCTTCTGCTGCCCACTGCACTGCCCAGTGCTTCAAATCAGTATCCGTGGTGACTCTAGTGATATATTCCTATACTTGACTTTTCATGGTTATAATTACAGTAGGAGCAGCAAGAAAGAAATCCATTGTATCAAAAAGTAGAGAGTGAGTCCTATCAGTCTGAACAGAAGGATTTCACTGGGGACATCTCCTCATGACAGAGTCAGCATCCTGAAGGCCAGGCCCTATCTAGCCTTCTGCCATCATTACCACTCCTGTCCCCATCTCAGTAGGTGTTGGGTTGAAGTTTAGCTAAGCAGCTACGTGCTGTACAATTCTTTTTTATTAGTAAATATTTTGGGTTGTGAAGAACCAAAACTCACTGGCCCACAAAATGATTATAAGAGGTATCTCACCTTTGATTAATAATAATTGACCAATGAAATTTGAAAGGAAATTCTTAAAACAGTAGAATATAGAACTTGAACACTTGCCCTTGAACCTTAAAAAAAATATGTCGTGGGGCTCTAAACTAAGAGACTCACTGGTTATAGAGAGCAATACAGAAGGCAGAAAGAACATGCAGGGTGAAGTCGGACTGCTTTGCTTCAGAACTGATTCCCTCATTGTAGCTAAGTGACTTTGAACATTATTTAAGCCTTTGAGTCCCAGTTTATTTACCAGGGAAGGAAGGTTATAGTACATAATTTCTAACACCTAAGAAAATCTACATTCAATAAATTTAATCCCCCATGTGGTTTTACTGATTCTTGTCAGGAAAAGATTACAAAATACAAGTGAAGAATTTGTGAAGGGAGCAAGACAGATCAAGGACAAATGAGACACATTTCCCTCAGCTCACTCTGCCTGGTGTCAGAAGTCAAGCTGAATGAAAACCTTGCTCTGTATCAAAATATTGTCCACAGAGGATTCATCCATCAGACGTCATTTCCATGAGATTATTTTGACAAAGGTGGAATAAAATGGCTAGCCATTACCTTGACTGATGAACAGGAAATGTCAGAATGTTGTTGGGTGATGTTTAGGAGACTCCGTGTTCAACAGACATTCTTGAGTTGGACTATGAACTCACTGGTGTTTCTTTGTTCCTTGAAAGAAATTAAAAGACAGAAGTGGAGAGTGTTCTGCAACAAATCCTATTTTGCACATGGCATTAAAGCTTATTTTAGGAGTCATTTGTTGTAGCCAGAGGATTCTAGCACTTGAACTTGTACCAAATGGAGTGAACCTTCTCCATTATGAGTTCTACATGAGTGCATTCAGCCAACCTTGGAATGAAAATATTTTAAACACAATTTGTGTCTCCTGGAATTTACTATCTAGCCAGTGCAATATACCAGCTATCTGCATAGCTGTGAACATTCCAGTAGGTAATTGTAAGTAATGTAAAGATAATTTAAAGTGTAGAGGAAGAATGTGGGTAAGTTACATGGAAATGTGCCACCTCTGCAGATTTTGGTACTGGTGGGGCAAGGTAGGGTCCTGGCACAGTCCCTCATGTGTTAAGAGATGGATGGGGGCCAGGGATTTAGCTGAGTGGTTCCGGCACCTGTCTTGCAATCTCAAGGACCCGGGTTCGATCCCTGGTAACCATATACCATACTGGGCATCACGCCCAGCAGCAATCAGTACCACATACCACAGTGTCAGGCGTGGTGGCTCATGCCTGTAATCCCAGCACTCGGGAGGCAGAGGCAGGAGGATTGATGTGACGTGAGTTTGAGACTGAGCTCAGGGCCAGCCTGAACTACAAAGCGAGACCCTTTCTCAAAAAAAAAAAAAAAAAAAAGAGATGGATGTACTTTCAGACCAAAGGACCAAACCCAAGGAGTAAAGCAAACCTGTGTGTAGTTCCCCCAAATTTCAGCAAAAGGCAAATCTAGCCTCAGTTGAACTGATCTATTGGTTTATTTGTGAGACTACAAAAAGCCTGAGATTGAATTCCTCACCTGAATCACCTTCTTATTGACTGATTCCATTTAGACTCCCCTCTAATTTAGCAGAGTATTTTTTATTAAAGCCAAGCACACAAACATCAATTATCTAGGCTGCGTCTAATTTTCTTCACCATTTATTTTCCTCCTTTGGTTGCCAATGGATTAGAAGACATGATTAGAATGTGGCAGGAAAATAAAAACAACAAAAAAGAGAAAAACAGTTCCAGAAAAACAGATGCTTAAATAAGAACAACATTCGGAATTAAAATAACTTGTGTTTGGGAAAGAAAAAAAAGCAACAGTTGTTTTCTTGACCAGTGTAAACATGCTTGCTTGATTCTTAGCAGCCTAATGCCCAGTGCAGTGGGACTAAATTAGCATTCCTTGTTGAAACAGGCAGAGAGGCAAAGCCCAGAAGGCCTTGCTGTGCTCCATGTATACGCTATTGTATATTTTAAAATCAGTGTAGTATTTAACCATTTGCAAGTAACCTTTGCAAAAAGATTGACTTCCACGCAAAATCTTTGTTTGCTTCTGACCAGTGTCAGTGAAGGAAAGAAAATAAAGCAAATGGATTAATTCTATGAACATGTTAAATGTACTGGTTTTGTTTGAAAGGAAAAATATTAGAGTTGGAACACTTATCCTTATGTAATTGACCACCACTATAGCCTGGTTATGTTGATGTAGTCAGCGATAGGAATAAAGTGATACAACAAGGCAAAACAAAATTTGAAGCGTGCTATTGATTAAATATCGGTAGCAGAGGCTGTGAGAACGTGGGGTAGTGCCCTTGTGATGAGTGTGAGGGCAGCTCAACCCTGTGTTAGTAGGGAGCAAAGTCTACTTCTGGTCCAGACCTACACACTACAGACTTTTGTAAATAAAGTTTTATTGGAAATAAGCACACTCTTTCATTTGCATGATACCTGTGACTACTTTGATGCTACAATGACAGAGTTATTTAATGAGAAAGAAACAGGCCCACAAAGCCCAGGAGATTCAACAACTCACCGTTGAAAACATTTAACAGCTTCTCTAGTGTGAACCACTGGCTCCACTTAGACCACCCAGCTGTTCCCTAAAGTCTCTCTGCCCCGCAGTTTATCCATGCAGTGGAAATACTAAGACTTGTCTTACACATTGAGTGTTAGCACACTGTATGCTAAATAAATGTCAGTTCTCTTCCTGGGCTTTCTGAAGTCTGTGTTGTTGTCTTGAAATCACAGGTTCTTCTGAGTTCTGAATTTACTCCTTGTACTGCATTTACTCCTTGACCACATGGTCTGGCCTCTGCAAGGGTAGCCTCCCCCATTTCCTACCACTGCCTATTGCTATCCCCATCACTGAACCTAATGCTTTAGCTTTTATGATTTCTTAGAAACACCCAGCTCTTTTCTGTCCCTTTTCCTTTACCCAAGGTTTTCCTCATCTTCAGATCCACTTCTCCCTTTGTTTAAACTACCTGCCTCTTCCTGGTGTCCTTCAGATCCTCTGTTACACCTCAGCCTACGACACCGACATGCCTCTTGTTCGGTAGACCTCAGAGCCTCCTTCATAACTCTTCCAGCAGTTCATAATTTCAGACCTATGTACAGAGCACTTTTGTCTACTTTTAAAATCTTTCTATCAGCTTTAGCTACTGACCACACACCGTGGTTAGAAGAGAGCCTAAGTCAGACTAGGACCTCAAAATTATACATTGGATAAGTAATTCACATCATTGAATGAGCATGGGGGATTTGAATCCAGCCTCATGGGTGCTAAATGAGAGCTCCACCCCTGAGCTGTATCTCCAGCCCTTTTTGTTTGAGGCAGCATCACCCTATGTCCCCCAGGCTGGCTTCAAACTCAGAATCCTCTTGCCTTAGCATCTAGAGTAACTAATTTCAGGTATGTACCACTATGCCTAATAATAACTCACTTTATTTTGTAGTCTGGCAAAATTTATATTTAATAAAAGATTCAGGACAATATTGAACACAAAAAAACTGAATTTTCTGAGCCTGAAAAGCTATCTGAATAATTTGGAACAAGCTTTGTTGTTGTTGTTGTTGTTGTTGTTGTTGTTTTAAACTCTGTAAATCTCATTTTTCTCATCTATAAAATGGGCCAGGGCTCTGTGATGTTGAACCTTTTAGACACCCGTGCAAACCCACTTATTTATCACACTGTGCCAATGCCTCAGTTAAACCTGAATGCTAAGGTTTTAGTTTAGAAAAACAACCCAGATTTTTACATCTTTTATCTTAAAAGAAAACACACACAGGTACCAGTGTTCACCACCGCTGGCGAGGTCCTGTCTATTGCACTTGTGTCTGGATAGTTTGACTGCACAGTGGGTGAGGATACCCTGTGGGGCCTCCAGAGGTTAGCCAGCTCTCGTGACATAGGATGGTAGGTACACTGTAGTCCAAGTGATTCCCAGGACCTTCATTGTCTTTATCTGTTATGAAAACTACACCTACTTCATATTTGCCTTATATATAAAATGTCACAATCAGAATACTGGGTTGCACCTGCTAAATCCTTAGTAAATGTAGCAAGTGTTGCTTTGTGATTCTAAACGTGGAGATTGCTGATTATGGACACTTCCTAGACTGTTGCACGTTCACACAAAATCATGCAGCTATTGCAGAAGACTCATAGTTTTCTTGAAAGCCACTCCCTACTGTGCATACAGGGTGTATACCTACTCAGCAGTTTGCCTTGGAGACAGCATTCCACGGAGCCAGTGCCACGCGGTGTGTGTGTAAATTCTACTTGACTGAGGATTCTCTGTGCCCATCAGATACATGAAAAGATCTGTGTTCCAACAAAAAAGGTTTTAGTGTTAATTTTGTTATTGTTTTTGGTTGGTTTGCTCATTTGGGACTCAGAAGAGCTTGATAAATAGCAAACACTGTAGCTTTTCTTCTTTTGAAGTTCATTCTCTACTTTTCCCTGAAGACTAAAATGTGCCCTGAGTGTGTTTCTCAAAGCCAGATGCACAGACAGGTGTGAAGGTTGCCTTTGGAGCACTGGCCACTCACACAGCGAGTGACACCACAGACAGCCAGGACAGCGACTCTGCTCTGGATCTGGCTCCTTTATTTCCTCATTGGATGAGCTTTGCTTCTGTGACATAGTAAACAGCAGCCCTCCGGTTCTCAGCCAGGAAACTGAAAAGGTCCTATTCCAGAAGAAATTAGGGCTTTTCTGAGGGCTTCGTGGGGTTACTTACAGAGACACAGCCCTGACTTTTCTTTTTTAACATTCTCTTTGCTGTCAGTAGAAAAAAGACAATTAAAATTCCTCAGTTTTATGGGACAGCAGTTAATACTTGTATAATGAATGAACATATGAAGCACACTTTGAGAATTTGATATGCTTTATAAATGCTAAATAATAATAATGATGTCACGCGACTTTCATTTTTAAACTGTCTTAATTTCATTCTCAGTTTGAGATTGCAGATTATGGTAGTTAATTATAGAAATTGGCCCAGAGTGGAACCTTAAATCAGATTTCCATTAAAGCGCCTGACTGTATCCAGTGACTCTTGTGGGAGGGCTGATGAGGATGGCAGAGCCTCTCCCTGAATGTGCTCAGCCCCCGGGGCCTCCACTTTCCTCACTGGGTGTCTTGTCAGCCGCCTCCGGGAGCCCAGGAGCCCATGAGCCCATGTGCCCAGGTCTCACTGCTCCTGTGCGAATCCCGGCTGCTTTGTTAGTCTTGACCTTCTCCCTTCCCCTTTCTCCCCCTCCCCTTCTTTCCTTTTCCCCCCTTCCTTCCTCCCCCCGGCTCCCTCTCTCCATCCCTTTGTGCTTTCCTCTCTCCTGCACATCCGTGCTGCTTCCTCTCTCACTGCTTCTTTCCTCCTTCCTCACTGTCCTGCTGTCTTGAAATCTGTGTCCCCGAGGGAAGCTGCTGTCTAGTTCTGGAAATGATAGGGCGAAGCAGGAGGAGCCACGTCTCCACTGGTGACCTCTAGGTCCGGTCCTGCTCTGTCTTACTTGTGTCATCTCCGGTTATTTCTCCATAGTTGGTTTCTCAGGAAGCTAAGTTCAGTAGCATCTGTGCCTCCTTCCCCTCTGCTCCTTCTGCCTAAGATCTTTGAATTCAGCACCAAATCATGGCTGGCTTATCTTTAGAAACAGATTTCTGAATGAAGAATATCTGTGTTTATTAAAGAGATACTGACACACAAGGGGTTCGGGGGAAATGAGGCAACAGCAGATTCACAGCTCCAGTGTGACCCTCAGTCCCAGGAATTTGTCCGGTCGGTGGAGTTGAAATCACAAGACCACAGGCGTCTCCCTCGTCCTCGTTCCTCCTCTGTAGCTGCTTGGTTATATTCTTGTAAGGTCAGGTACGGTGTATTGACTGCAGATTAATCCTAGGGTGATAGTGCCTTAAAAATGAGTCCTTCGGAACTGACCAGGAAGGAGTATGTCCATGAGAAGCTGACATGTGGACTCATCCTTAAAGAATGCACGATGGGGAGCTGGGCAAGATGTCTACCCCTATAATCCCAGCACTGAGAGAGCCTGAGGCAGAAGGATTACAAGTTTGAGACCAGCCTGGACAACATAAGGACTTAGCTTCTATCACACACACACAAAAAAATTGTTAAAAGGGCAAGGCATGTAGCTACTGAGCTAAAGGCTCTGGATTCAATCCCTAGTACCAGGAGGAGAAAAATGTGTGGCCTGTCCATTGTAGAGGGACGTCGCGGGGCCAGGGTGGGCCTCGGGATGCCTGCTGTGCTCCACAAGCCTCAGTGAGCCCAGGTGGGTCTTTAGCTTCCATCTCGGGCTCCCTGGAGTGAATGTTTTCTTCCAGTGTTCTGGCAGGCTCCTCCCCTGCCCAGCGTTCCTTGGAGACCTGCTGTAGGAGCCTCAGTCCTTACAGCATTTAATAGCTGCCGTTAGAAAGCCAGCTGCTGTTTCTCAGAGTGCCTGCTGGGACTGAGATAGGAGATTTCTAGGGAGTAGCCCCTACCCATAATTGACTTGCAAAATATTGCTGTCTTATTTTATTCCTCAATTATTACCTTTTTGTTAGACTTCAGTAAGTTGACATTCTCACAATATTCAAATTCTGCCTAGCTGCTGTCTGCGGAAAAAGATTTTCTTCCTTGCTCTCAAGGTAACCTGCCCACTTCATCACTGCTGACTGAACAGTCATGTAGAAATATCCATGAAGTGCATTTAAAGCTATACACTAAACATTTTACAGGTCCCATCTCATGGAGGCCTTTCACCAGTCTTAGGGACTAGCTGCTGTTACAGTACAGAAGAAGTCACATTCAGTAAAGGTTATGTAACTTGCTCCAGCCACTGGCATAAGTGATCAGTCACTAGCTGATGTGAGCCTCACACTGCTGCTGCCTGTCACCTTGGGACCTTGAATGCCCCTGAGCATTCTGGAGCTCTAGAGGACCCGGCCTCAGCACACTGAAGGAGCAGCATTCTGGGGCCGAGGCAAACAAAAGCAGGATTCATGTCGTGGCACTTTTTAAACAACTAAGTGCTGATTAAATAAAATGAAAGATCTTTTTCCATATTGTGTGTGGTTAGTTTAACATATTGAAATAACAGGGCCTAAAAATGACATGCAGAACACACATATATGCTTTGCAATTAGGGTGGCATAGTTAAATTGTGGTTCTGTTGTTGGAATTTTGATGCCTTGGGCTTGATGAATAACTGTTTTCTGTGGATGTTATCAATTAATCTAGGTAATGAATTCTCTTCATTATCTCGTTCTTCATGTTAATTATACAGGATTTTCTTATGTCTGTTTATCAAATCAAGACAAGCACAATATTGTTTGGACTTCCATACCTTTGAATATGGAATATGTACAAACAAGTTAACATGACAGGTTTAAATTTACATTTCTGAAAAACTTCATTCAGTATCTTGATCTCTGTATATCATACGTGTATTATGAACTTGTATCTTTTTATTGTGGGGTATGTTTTTTCTTAACTAAAAAGATATTGTATAAGATAATTAGAATATGTTCCTAGCATATTAAAGAGCTATTACAGAAGCATGGAAAAATTAGCATATTTACATACAATCTCAAACAACAGATAGTGACTTCCTGCTTCCATCTAAATGGATGAGGTACCATAAATAATAAAAAAAATTTGATAGATGCCATGTGGAAAAGAAATACAAATGTTTTAAATTTTAATTGACACTATTCGTAAACATTAAAAATCAGCTCCAGAAAACAGTATGAAAATAACTCAGAAGACAGTATATAATAAACAGATGAATGGTGTAGGAATTCATTCTGAATTCAGAGGAATCATTGATGGGACAGTATGGGTTCATATAGTAATGGTGCATATTGCTATCGATTAATTCATTCCTAAGTTTAACTTTAACATATTCTGATCCTTTTTATGTTTTACGTCCTGTGAAAAAACAACCCAAAATCTCTTATTTCAATTGTCTCTCTCATTTAGTCAGGCTTTTTTTGGTAGATTGTTGTCAGCATCTTGATGAGCATCTTCCTCCTCTCTTTCACTTCAGGTGGAAGCCATCTTAGTCAATATTTTTGGTGGTATCGTCAACTGTGCCATAATTGCCAATGGAATCACCAAAGCCTGCCGGGAACTAGAGCTGAAAGTGCCCCTGGTGGTCCGCCTCGAAGGTGAGTTGTAGTGACTTTAGTGAGCTCACGCACTCCTGCACAGCCCTCTGACAGTGTGTTCTGGACTCACACTCATTGTGATATAGCAGGAGGAAATGCCAGGTTCGGTATCAGGAAAGGAGAAGTTAGATGTCAGGAAAGGAGGTTTATGGTGATTGTAGCTCTTTAGGAATGGCAGGTGTTAGGATTCCCCAAATTTTGCAAACTTGCTCCACATTGGAAGCCTTTCTCTTTTGGATCATGTCACATATTCTGGGAATAAAAAAACAAAAACAAAACAAAAACACCACCCAGTGGATTTCTATGCTGAGAATTACTTATCAGTGGAGAAAGAGCCACAGCTCTGAAACTCCTGTCCTAGCAGAAGTTTGGACCCTTTTTCACTGCTAAAATTGAGGGCCCAAAAGTTATTTTATTTTAGATTGTATTTGTGAATAAAAATTTATTAATTGATAAATTACTTTAGCCCATTACTTGGAATTACAAACATATGTATTCATTTTTAACAATAAAATTTTATTCTATTTTATATTTGTTTTATATGTACAAGTAGAATAGTCCTACTCTGTTTATGGAGAATGCATTCCAAGAGCCTACATACTAATGATAAATTTAATTTGTAAATTAGACAACAGATTAATAATTGTTAATAATATAACATGATAATGTGTAATAAATTTATGTGAATGCAGTTGTGCTCTTTTGAAAGAGTGAAGAAAAATAACATTTTCAACTGCAGATAACTGATGCTGAAAAGGGAAAATTACAGATAAAAGGAAGATGAAATATTTATTTTATGAAAAATAACTATTTCAAAACAATTTTGGTAAGAATAATGGCATTGTTTTACAATCTTATAAATACTTTCCTATCTAGCTTTAATGGCTGCTTGTGGTTGTAATACATTGCTTTTCTTAAAATACGTGAAAAGAAAATCTGGTCTCATAGAGATAGGCAGTTGAAAGTAGAATGAGTTTTTAAAAATCTTTTTGTGTATTTGTGAATTTTCTTCCTTAGCACTATGAGAAAAGTTTATAGGTGATCATTTCTTTCCAAAGATTCATTTTAATGTGGCATCTAAATTAATCTCAATTAACTTTATACTCTTTTATCAGCTTCTGTTGGTCTCCATTGTACATTAAGTGGATTTTACCCATGCATAATTTGTAATAGTATGCCTTGATTATTTTTTAAAATGTCGATTACACAGATCTTCCAAAGGCTGACACATTTCAAAGTACAAAATCATGAAATTCACATTTTAACAGCATTGGGAAGCTGTCAAGTTCCCAGTGGCAGCTGCAAGTTTTCAAAAATTTGAGCTTTCAATTTAAAGTACAAATTTTATCTTCAGCCATAAAACAATCAGTTGTTCCCCTTGAAGGGACAGACCCACTTCACTCATTTTGGAGAACGTGTCTGCCAGACAGACAAGCAGGGTCAGTCATTCCTCCGGTGGGAGCAGCGTTCCGTGGAAAAGAGAACAGTTCCGTTCCCTCCTCCGACAGGTGCACAGCACTTCTCTCGCTTTGTGTCTTTTCTGCAGCTGACCACCGAGAATACTGAATAGTAATCAAGGGTTGAGATTTAATGAAATAGTATTTTTTATTCATCACTTGGAACTGGTAAGATTTTGCAAATATGTGGAAATTAAAAAGAACAGTTACTAATAGTTTGCAAACTGTCCTAGGACCCTTGGTAACACGACAGAATTTTTACTTACCTTTACTCTCACACCATTTGTACAAATGCCAACACAGTGTCACTATTAAGATTAATTGCTGCTGTAATACTACTAGGAAAATTGTTTTTACCCTTATGACCCTGCCCTGCCCCTTTGTTCTGTGGAGCTGCATGGGAGTAGAGAAGAAAAACATTTTAATATGAAAAGTACCCAAGATTCCTACCCACTTTGTGAACAAATCTACACGACAATAATCAAGCCACCCTACTGAGTTGATTTCCCGGGGTCAGTTCCGGGGCATATGCTGGCGCCCCTCTTCCCTGAGCTCGCCTGCCTTTTCAGGGGAGAGGTCTGAGGATACTGGCCCCAGCTGGGATCCTTCTGCTCTCCTGGGGGAACTGGGGCTGCAGGAGAAGGGCCATCTCTTTTCTTCTCTTCATCTCTTTCTCCTGCCACTCTCCTTCCTCCCTGAGACTGTGCACCTCCCATCCTTCCACCTGCACAGCACACCCTTGAGAGAAATGATGACCACACGGGAAAGATGAGAACAGCAAAGCTCCAGGGGCAGAGGTTCGTATGCACATAGATCAGTGAAGTAAACTTAGAAGTAAAAGTGAAACATAATTGAGCTCAATAAAACTAATAAGAGGATAGTAATTAACAAAACAGCATTCAAATACAAAGCAAAGAGTTAATGAGTTCATCGGTATTGGCATAGTTCTGATTAGAGTGCTGGTGTTAGACTGTTGTTCAGGTCAAAAGGGCCTGTGTCCCTCATATTGTAAAAGATGATTCTCCTTCTCTTCCTAATAGGGAGCAGGTCTTTATCCACAAATCACACTAATGTTTGTAACTCAGATATAACTAGAAATAAGTGCATAATGTCATGGACTCATTTTTCTAGAGTCTCCCTGGGCTTCTCTTAGCATCATGAGCCCATAATCCTTCCTATTCATCCATTCCTAGGATAGCCACTGAGCTCCACTTTTAATTTTTATCAAAGCCTTAAAAGAAGTATATCTTTTATTTTCACACTTTGCTCATTAATCCAAAAATATTAAAAGATCTTTGTAATATATAGCAAGAACAAATGTGAAAAAGCAAAATGCACCATCCAAGATAATCCCCCATAATAATTTCTGCATGTTGCATCAGAGATACTAGGAAGAAAATCAGTTTTAAGAAAATCTATTTCCAATGATTTTCTGATTAGTTAGCCCAGTATATTAATAAATGCCATGTGTAGGCCTTTGAGCTTAAATAAAAATGATAAGAAATGATAAAAACTAACTTGAGAAAACAAAAACCCAAATTTGGCAATATATAAAATATTAACAAGTATTTCCCTAGGAGAACCTACTTCTGTCTTGTAGCAGTGGCCCTCAGGGATCTCAAGCAACCATTGGCCCTGCTTTCTGAATATTTGGAAACATTGATGATCTAATGATATCTATAATATCATGGGGAACTGACTCAGGACTACCTCAAAGGGGACCCTGGCCCCCAAATTTAGATGAGCTAAAAATATTCATGTTGACCTTCTCTGCCCCATCCTCATTTCACTGTCATAAGCCCCTAACTTACAATAAAAGCCTGTGATCTTTATCAAGTTAGATTAAAAACAGTAGTGCTTTTGATAATTCAAGGGTCCTGGCTCATGTTATTTTCTTCCTTTTATGGAATTGAGCCATATCTGGTGTGAATCATGTCCTTAGACACAGACCCTTCCACCCAACATGGCCTCTTCAAAGGTACTAGGACCCATGATGAGATTTCTCAGAAACCAGCAGTGCCACACCAAGAAAAGACCAGCCCTAAAATTGTGCTAGACCTCTCAGGGGAAGGATGAAGCATTCTCTCAAGTTGTATTCTTGGTAATAATCATAAATAACAAAATGTAGAGACTTGGAGGAGATAGTACCCATACAGGTCCCCATAGAATATAAATGTAAAACCAACCATTGCTCACCTGGAGCATATGCTATGTCAATATATCTGTACATTGTATAGTATTACATCAGGTTAAACATAGCCTTTTCCTAAAACATTATCATTCCTTTATGGTGAAAACGTTCAAACAGTTTTCTTCTGACTTTTTGAAATATACAGGGTACAAGTACTATTTATAGTCACCCTGCTACGCCGAAGCCTATCAGAACTCCTGGCTCCTAATTAGAACTTAATGCCCACTTAGCAGCCACTCCACAGACTTCCTCCACCCACTTGTTCCAGCCTCTTATAACTCCTCTCTTTTCATTTGTCAAGAATGAGACTGGCTTTTATATATTTCATGTGGATCACATCCCCTTTTGAAAGCTTAAGCAATATTGACATAGTTTTAGTAGATTTGCAGATACACATTCTCAAAAAAAATATCACAAATGAATCTTCAGAAGGAATCTAGCAAGAAAAGTCCAACTTGAGTCATTAGAGGAGGAGAGGAGAGAAGTCCCTACCGGGGCATTGGAACTAAGATCGTGATAGTGGTAAACTGACGGCCAGGACCCAGGTAAATCTGCTGCTGTCCCGGGAAAGAGTAATGGTTTGCAGCAATAGGTTTTATCTAAAAGAGCAGGATTGGAACATCAGGGTATTAGCCAGAGTCTGTGGTGTTTGGTAGGGTCTAGGACTGAGGCAGAACTGCCACGTCAGGATACAGGCAGCAGAGGCAAGAGGAGAAAGGTAAAGGAGGAGTTAGAGAGAAAGAGGAACCTATGGCTTCAGTGACGTGGTCATGGATATGGGAAAGGCAGGGGAACCCAGAGAATGGAAAGTATTACATTGGGGTTCTGTGATCTCTGATTTGTGTTGAAACTATATGAGAAAGTGTATGAGGACAGAGTGTAGAGTCCGGGGGTCAGTCCAAGGGGAGGTGTGGATATGGGACCCATTGCAAAGGCCCTTAAACACATAGGCTGGCTGCAATAGAATCATTCTACACAGGACAGTTTGGTAAAATGAGAACCCAACCAAAACCAAAAATATCCCACCACAGGAAGTGGCTCTAAGTGATTCCTGTGCAGTAAGCATTATTAACAACCAGCCCAATAACATGTTTAGGTAATAGAGTGTGTTTCCTATGAGTTAAGACAGGAGTCTCTCTTGTTTGTCCATGGTCATTTGGAGGATCCAGTATCCTTTCCAGTCTCCCCCACTTGCCACCCACGTTTGAAAGATTCTGTGACCACACAGCACGTATTAGAAATGTCCTGATGAGAAATGGGTTAGTTAAAGGAGTCCTGGTATGGTAGGATTTATGGACAAAGTCTTTGTTCTCCACTGTATAATAGTTACACACGACTTTGCCAGTGGATAAGGAAGGGATTATTCTCTCTTTGAAAATGGTAACTGTATAATTACGTGTATTTACTTGCCTTATCAGAATAGTCCTCACCAGCTGAGACATAGAGTTATTTTTATGTAAAAGACTTCAGGGTGAATCAAACATCCGTGTATTTAGTTAGGGTAAATTCAGCTCTTGACCTCTGTAGCACAAGTAAAGAGCAAATGATCTGAAATAAGGTACTTTTTTGAAATATATACAAAAATTATATAAAAACACTTGGTGATTAGTTCATGCCAGTCTAATACTGCTGAATCATACTTAGATAATTATTTATAGTTTTGTGCATTTGGTAACAAATGTGTTTTAGCCAAAGCTTTAATTCTGTATAGATGTTTTTATAATTTTGTCTATCAGAATCTACCAACTTCAGAGACTTTTTTTACATTTATTTTTCCTTATTATTGGCAGATTTAAAGTTAAACTCATAAAAAGTAATAATAATCAGTCTGAATAATTTATAGATCGGATCCTGGTTCTCTTAGTCAGATCCTCCCAATCTTATTTTTCCACCCAATACCACAAGGTTTGTTTGAGTAATGTAAAGACTGTTGTCCTGCTGCCAAATATCTTGAAAACCAAGACACCCCACCCTGTCTTTTTACCCTGAACAAAATGTCTGTGTTGTTCCCAAAACTTCCTGGAGCATTGGAGACTTAAGAGCTGTCTAGCTTTGCTGCTTCCCAGACAGTAGGCCAGCTCCTCCACTGAGTGAACAGCCCTTTTTACCTTGCTTCCTAAAAGGCTTGTGGGGAGCTGTCACCAGAGGAGTGCAGTCAAGTCCCCCTCGCAGCATGGCATAGGGAGATTACTGTAGGACTCTTTGATCTGATACAAGGAAGCAAGCAACCTGGCAGGGTAGGGCTGCCCATGTCTGACAGCCACCCTGGCTCATGCACTGGTCCTGTCCTGCACGCTCTCAGCTGCTTGTTTCCGGCCTGTACTGAGCTCTCCTCTTCCCTTTCTTTCTCATGCCCCCCAGCTCCACCTCCAGCCTCACCTGCTGATGATTCTTCTCCGCGCTCCGCTTCTGTAGCCATCGTGGTTGGAAATGACTCCCGGCGGGGGCTCCATTCTTGCCTCTGTGCTCTTCGTTCCAGTCTTTCCCCTCTTTCTCTCCTACTCCTTGTTCTGTGTCCCCGCTCACCAGCCAGCTCTGGGCCTCACAAGTGGCTTCTCTTCTCATCCTTCCTGTCTCTGTGGCCCTCTTCTGGCAGTGATCTGTTTCATATCGTAGTGACATCCTCAGAGTCCGCTCTTCTCCCCGGGACCTGGTTCGCTTACTTCTCCTGATGTTTCCTTCACCTTCACCAGACCAAACTGGAGGAAACTTGAAGAGGCCCACTCTGTTCTACCCTGATCCCCCAACCTCCCCATCTGCTCAGTTGATGACACAATCTGTAGAAAAGCCTGAAAAGACCTAACCTAAAGTATGAGTCAGGCTAGTGAAAGCTTTTGTAAATCTAACAGTGGAATTTGCAGGGTGCTTTATTAGGCACTTGGAGTTTTTGTTTCAACCTTAGGAAGATGATGTCACTGATAATTCCATGTTGAATATCTGCCACATGTACAAGATAACACATGCTATGCACCTTAAGAAAGTAGTTGACATAATTAGAGGTTATACAGTGGTGTTTTGGGGGGAGGGGTAATGTCACCTAGTGGATTCTCTGACCACCATGGTATGGAGCTATTCTCTCCAGCTCTTCCTCACATTGCAGGACCCTCTCCCCCTCTCCCTCTTTCATACTCTTTCTTATCTCTGTGCCCTCTTGCTAAGGAGGGCCTGGCCTGCTGTCCAGGTCCCCTTGTGCTCAGTCTCATTAGCTTATTTAAAGGCACCTTTGTCCTCAGCCCATCCAACAAGTCTGAGACATTAGGGCTTATGAGGGGTGCTGATTGTGATAGAAATAAAAACAAAGGACTAAAGAGGTCAGAGCATCACCTTCATCACTGACGAGAGGAAGTCAGAGAGTGCACCTCTGGCCCGGCCCAAGGCCGCTTTGGTCACATGTCTGGTCATGGTCACCTCCAGACTGCACTGGGCCATCCACCCAGGCAGGGTGTGAGGAGCAGCAATTGATCTCGAATGGCACAGCCCTGAAAGGAAGAGCCTGGGCCCTCCGTGCCAGTCCTCACTATGCAGGTGCTCTGGGACATGGGTATACCAGGGATGGGTATGGAGGAAACCCAGAGCCGTGGCCCATCGGTGACTAGCATACCAGAGCACACCATGGCCCGGGGTCTGCCCCATCTAGCCAGTGGCTGTCTTCTCAAGAACAAGGGCCTGCTGGGTGTGGTGGCACACAGCTGGAATCCCAGCACTCTAGGAGGATGAGGCAGCAAAAATCAAAAGTTTAAGCTGAGCTCGGGCAGTTCAGCAACTTAGTGAGAGCCTGTCTCAAAATGCATTACAAAAGGCTGAGGGTGTAGCTCTGTGTCAGGGCCCTGAGTTCAAACTCAGGTGCCACAGGAAAACAAAAACAAAACAAAGAAAGAGTAAGCATCTAGCCCTGTTTCCCTGAGCAGCGGCAGTAGATTGTGCTTTTAATAAAGAGATTTAGACTCTAGCAGATACCAGGACCGTTTCACCCCCAAATCCTGCCTTCCAGCATCTTATAGCACCAGAACTCTGTGGTCCTTTCTGAGTGACCAGTGGGTTCATTTCTTCATACCTCAGTTCCCTCGGGTGACATTCAGAAGTCGTATTTGAATAGCCACTAAAGAGAACCACATGCGTGACAGGGAGGAGAAACACAGATAGGCCCAGCTGGCACTGCTTGCTAATTAGGGCCCTTCCAGAGAGACTCTCTTGAGAGCGCCCCCTTGAGGTTGCAGAAAGACCCCACGAGCACACTGTCAACAAGAGGACAGATGGCCTTTGTCTCAGGCCACCTGAGTGAGGTTTTTTGGCAGTGGTTGGCTGAAATGCTGTGCCATGAAGTATTCTGAGGTTAGGTCCTGACTCCATAGAGATGAATTTCTTCATTATTATTGACCTTTATAAATGCCAGAAGACAGACTGGGGGCCTTTGCACCAAGAATCTACTGCTGTTGATTCAAGCAAACCGTAAGGGAAGTTTCCCCCTGAATGCCCAGCCATCCACTGCATCAGGAGTAAGAAGTGAGCTGGGGGCTGATGGCTAGGAAGCACCAGTTAAGGCCATTGCTTGCCTTCCATTCAGCCCTGATTGGATGAATAGCTGTCATGTTTACAGCCCAGGTGCTGGTTCCTGGAAACTCCATCTGGATATGGCACAGCTGTGCAATATCTTTTGTCAGCTGAAGGATCCATGCACTTAAACAAGATACTTGTTGTCCTGGCTTATATCTAGACGTCTCCCTACAGCCTCATATGCTAAGAGTTGGGGCTTTCTGAAGATGGATCTGGAATGGATGAAGATGGATGGATGGTGTTTGATAACTAAATCGGTTCTGGGTGTGGATACTGGGTGTGAGTCACACCAACAGAAGGTTTGTATCTTGAATGGAATAAAAGGGAAAGGGTGCTGCTGCTTCCTGCCTGCCTTGCCATGGGCTGTTCTCTGTGATGCCCTTGGCCATACCCCCCTGCCTTGGAGCCAGCCAGCTATGGACTGCCTTTCTTCCTTCTGCTTGTGGGTATTGGAGATTTTGTCCCAGCGACAAGAAAGTAACTCAGCCACTCATTATCCAAGGAGATATCTTAAGTTTCAAAATTACAGAACTTTTCAGGTCATCCAGCACTCCAGGATGCAGCCAAGTTTAAAAGTGTCACCTTCCTCACTCACACAATGGGAGTACTCTATATACCAAGTTCAGAGGGTTGTTGTGAGGAGCAGTTGAGGTTTTTTTTTTTTTTTTTTTAATCTTTATTGGTGCATTATGAATACACCTCATAATGGCATTCAACATTGAGAGTTTGTACCAGAATATGACATGACTTGATTCTCATTTTTTCCCTTCCCCCCTGCCCCTTTCTACCCCCATACACAATCTTTGTTCTCTTTTTTCTTTATTATTACCACATTCATTTCCCCTCGTTTTTTACCCCTACACTCTATTTCCTTTTAAATATTTTCTACTTCACAATATCAACTATACATACTACTAATTTACAACTTCATTTTCTCATACCAGAGAAAAGATATGATATGTATATATCTGTGACCTGTTTATTTCTTTTATGAGGATATCCTCAAGTTACATCTATTTGAGTATGAGTGACTCAGTCTTATCATTTTTAATGGAAAGATAATACTCCATTCTACAAAAGAACCACATCTTTTTTATTCAGTCTCCAATTGTTGGACATTTAGGTTGTTTCCAAGATTTAGCAATCACAAACTGAGCTGCTATAAACATGGGTGCACATAGGTCACTGTGAATTGACTCTTTTAATTCTTTTGTGTATATTCCTAACAGAGCGATGGCTGGGTCAAATGGGACCTGCAATCCTAGTTTTTTGAGAAATCTCCACACTGATCTCCACAGAGGTTGTATGAGTCTACATTCCCACCAGCAGTGGAGAAGGGTTCCCTTTTCTCCACAGCTTCGCCAGAATTTGTTGCTGGCTAATTCTGACATGGCAGCCATTCTTTATGAAGTGAGATGAAATCTCAGTGTTGTTTTCATCTGCATCTCTCGAATGACTAATGATGTTGAGCATTTCTGTATATACTTCTTAGCTGCTTTTACTTCTTCCTCTGAAAAGTACCTGTTCATTTCAGATGCCCATTTGTGAGTTGGGTCTTTAAATTTGGGTGGGCTGATTTATTTAAGTTCTTTATATATTCTAGATAGTAGCCCTTTGTCTGAGGAACAGCTGGTAAAGATTTTTTCCCACATTGTTGGTTGCCTTTTCACTCTGTTGATGGTTTTCTTTGCTGTGCAGAAGCTTTTTAAAAGAATGAGGTCCCATTTGTTGATTTCTTCTGCCAATTCCTATGCTGTAGAGGTTTTGTTCAAGAAGTCTTTCCCTATTAGGTTAGGACCTAACCTAATCACAGGTCCCCTAACTGGTGGTGATTCTTACCCTTTGAGCACAAGTTAGTAACTCACCCAAGACCATCCCAGGGCCTTCATCGGCTGCCCAGCAACATGCTAGATAGTGGGTGCCTGTCCCTGCAAGCAAGGGCAGGCTGCTCACACAGCAGGACTGTTGCCTCCAGCACTCAGCGAGCTATTCCATTCCTAACAACAACAAGATAAAAGAGATGTGATAGGTTGTCTAAATGTACAAGTCATGAAGAAAATGGACCCCGTGTCTGATTGTCACTTGAAGGCACACAGAGAAGGGGAGCAGGGACACAGGAAGAGAGAGCATGTGGGGAGGAGTCTGTGGTTGTATTTCATTTGACTTGTTGCATTGACCTCCCCTTTCACCTGGGAGAAAACTCTTGCTTAGAAGAGGGTTAACATATTTTTAGTGGAATGAACTGTACCGTCTGTCTCAACTGTGAGCTCTGCCATTGGGGAACACAGAAAGGCTTCGACAGTCTGTACCCGCATCAGTTTGGCTCCGCTCCACCAAAACTTTATTTATGGACACTGAAATTTGAATTTCATATATCACAAAATATTATTCGGATTTTTCTCCAGCTATTTAAAAATGTGAAAACTATTCATAGCTCAGAAAGGGTACAGATACAGACAGCAGAACAGAAAGCCCAAGCATGCTAGCTTGCCTGATTTTAAACAATGAGCCGAGCAGACCTGCGAGGCAGCTGATTGTTGGACTTGAACAATTTCTCTGACATCTCTGAGAACTAAGCCTCAGTTTCATAATACCATAGAGAAACAAGGGGCTTTTCCTAAAGGGTCCTCAAGGTTCTGTTTGGCTCTAAAAGGCCGAGCAACATGCTTGTTCCCTGATTTTAGCATCACACAGCCCGGAACTCCTGTCCCAAGCCGGCCTCTGACTTGCTGAGGGGTGTTGGGACAGTTACGAAGCCTCCCACTGCCTCAGCTGTTTCATTTGTAAAGCAGGGAGTAGACCGTGCCAGCTTTAAGATGGTTCTGGCAGTTTTATGATACTTGAAAACACTTTAACTCATACATCAAACACTTATCTAATATGCATTCAGTAATGCTATTTTATTTTCTTATTTTTCTTTTTTCAGTTTTTTGAGCCAGGATCTCACCTTGTAGTTCAGGCTGGTCCTGAATTCAGCAATCCTCCTGCCTCTGCCTCCCAAGTGCTGGGATTACAGGCATGAGCCACCTCGCCTGGCATTGTGATACGTGGTACTGATTGCTGGCGGGTGTGAGTCACCATGCCCAACATTGCTGTATGCAGTTACAGTTACCTGGGATTGAACCAAGAACCTTGTGCTTGCAAGGCAGGCACCAGAACCACTGAGCTAAATTCCCAGCCAGATTTTGTCATTTTTCTTAACCAAAAACAGAAACATCCAGGCAGGAGGACAAACACCTGTAGTCCCTCTGGGAGGCTGAGGCAGGAGGATCACAAATTCAGGCGTAAACTGGACAAGTTATCAAGATCCTGTGTCAACAACAACTAAAACAAAAAACTGAATTCCAATTAAAATGATAATTCATGAAAAGATATTTTCTGTGTATTTTCAGACTCGATTTGTTTCCTTCACTGCTTAGTGATAAAAGGCTGGTGTAAGCAGGAGGGAAGGGGCCAAAATCCTCTCATCTGTGTTCACTTATCTTATTTCACCTGTGATTAAAGCAGGGAACAGATTCTGAGGAATGAACTCAGCATGTCTGGTGACAGCTCTCTTACTCCACCGTGTGGCAGAAAGTCACTGCTCAAACACTAAGAAGAGGCCCCGAATTTCTCAGATTTTTTTATCATTATTTTTTATAACGTTCTCTAGCAGTAGAGCAAGCTATCACTGTAAACTCATTTCCCTTTGATTCTCTCCGTGCTACCATTTTCAGGGCCTGCAGTGGGCAGATAACCATTTAGCCTCGTGGCTCTCCACAAGCAGGTATGATGAAGCGCCCGGAGCTGCATCAGCGTGAGCTGATTGGCTATCTGTACAGGTGGTTACCCCACAGCCTCATTAAAAAGCAAAGCAGCATTTAATAAATATTAGAGCGTGTCACTAACACCATTTAAATGTACGAAAGAGATCAATTTCATTTATAATTGTGTGCACAGGCATAAACACTCTTTGGAACACTTAATTCTGTATCAGTTTGAAGCAGCTGTGATGGTTTCTGTTCAGAAATAAAATCAGAGAAAGAGATGGGTAGTGGGTGTCAGCCACCAGGTGGGTCAGGAGGAAACCACTGGGGCGATCACAGATAGCCCCACCAGCTAGCGAGCTTTTCTCTGGGACCTCTTTGCTTCTCTGTGACACGGTTTCAGGTGATGTTTTTGTCCCTGCCTCCTTCCCACCCAGCTGCCCCCTTGACAGGAAGGGGAAGCAGCCAGTATTGAAAGGCAGGGCGAGTGCCCAGATGTGGGCAGAGCCTTCCGCCCCAGGCCTTCACCGCACCGTCTGGGCTTTGCCTGTGTCTCTGCCTGCAGCTGAGGGTTATTCCCCAGGACCGCTTCCTCCGGACTCTGGTTGGGCTCCTTCCCCTCCCCTTGCTCTCTTCCAGCTCCCCTCCTCTTCTTCACCTTCTCCTTCCTTCTTGTCTCCTCTCTGGAGTCTCCCCTTCCTTTGTCTCTTCCTCCCATGTCTCCCCTCCCCCGCCGTTCTTCCTCCACTCTCTCTGCACTTATCTTGTCTCTCCAGATCTCCGGCCTTCCTCTCCTGCCTGGCCTTGCTTTGTCTTTTGTCCTGCTCTGTCTTCCTCATCCCTTTGCCTCGCTATCTCTCTCTCCCTGTCTTTTTGACACTCCTGCCACTTACTTTTCTTGCCCACCTTGCTCTCCTGCTCCACTCAGCTTCTTTACAGCCCCTCAGGCCTCTGTTTCTGGACATCTGTCACTCTCTCTGTCTCTGTCCTGCGTGACAAATTTCTCTCTGGCCTTCGCATCTCTATTTATGATTCATCTGTCATCATATTCCTGTCCTGTGCTTTGTATTTGAGTGTTAGAATCCCTCCCATACTGCTTCATTCTGAACATGCTCATATATGCTTAATAATTAAAGCTGTAATTAAAGTGTAAGAGCAAGTATAATTAAAATGCATTTAGTGGATCCTGGGATGATGAAGCAATTAGGCATTTTGACATGGCAGTAGAGGAGCAGCTGGGGGAAAGGACGTGTTTTCTGAAGAGCTGCGCGCTCCCCGCCACCCGTGACCTGGCTCGCTGGTCCTACCTGGAACAAGGTGTCTCAGGCCTGTAACACGAGCAGCTCCGAGCTTGGAGCAGTGGCAGAGCGTGAGTCCTCACCTGGGTACCAGAGCATAACAGCTGCTCCAGGGCCTTGTAGAGACTGAGGCCAGGGCCTGAGCCTCTGAGCTCCCTCCCAGGCAGTCTTGTCATCTCAGCCATGTCATCTCAGCCACGCCCATTGCTACATCAGTCTGTTGGAAAAGGTTTTGGGGTGATGGTGTGGCGCCAGTGAGAGCATCAGAGAAAGCACACCCACATGTGTCCTCCTGGAGCACCTTCATGTGTGACCTTGTGGTTGTCAGTCTGTGAGCCCATGTGGGCAGTGCAGGGGGTGTGCTGAGACATCCACAGAGCTGGCTTCCCAAAGCGAAGCCTCTACACAGCGGAGAGACATGGCGCAAGCCATACAGTAACGCACAACCTGTGTTCGGGATTTGGACTTGCTGCGTGCTCTGGAAGGAGCCCCCAGCCTCCTTATGTAAGGAGCCCCTCCTGTAGTCCAGGCGCCCATGAGTGTGCGTGTCAGCCCCCAGTGAGGGCAGTGCAAGGGTTGGGTTCCCCACAAGGCCCAGCTCATCTGACCGGTTATAGATTCTGGGCCCCTGAGGAATACTGATGTCAAGTCAGACACCAAAAGGCTATTAAGGAACTGGGTCATTTAGACAGCAATCATTTAAGTTATTTCAAAAACAAGTGTGTAATGTGTTTTAATCATATTCATGCCCCCTATTACCTATGCTTACACCCCATCTTCCAAAAACATGTGAACCTAGGGGCTACGGCTTTAATAGGGAAGGGGGATTAAAGTATGTCATGTGCGTGTATAAAGCTGTCAGAATGAAACCCATTAGTTTGTATCAGCACTATGCAGTAATAAAAACAGACAGTCCTGTGTCAGGGGCTGTGGCCTCCTTCTGTCACTGCTCTGTGAGAGCCAGCCTGCAGGTTAATGCTCAAGTCCCTTAGTCTCCTGTCTGACACTGGCCACCGTCTAGCCTCTGTCCTGCTTTCCCACCTTGGGTACGTTGGCTAAAACCTTACCAAGTGAATCAGAATGTGCACCGAAGTCAGAATAATGATATTAGGAGGCTTTACAATTACATCAGTTACCTATCTATGGGTAACAAGGTATGCCCAAATTCAGGGCCTGGGATATACTCAGTGACAGAATGCTTGGCTGGTATGTGCAGAGCCTTGGCTTTCAGCCCCAACATCACAAATGAAAAAAAGAAAGATCCTCTGAACAAAACTTGCGCAGCATTACAAACAGAATAGTCATCCCAGGGCCTGTGGCTGGGAATGGAGTGTGGGATCTCTCAGGGCAGAGACTGTCTGGGCTGGCTGGGGAGGAGCTCACCCCCCGCACGCGTGCACACTCATACACGCACACATGCACGAGTGCCGGGGGTGTGCAGCTCCTCAGGGTCCCTGGACTGATGGTCTCACTCCTCATTGGCGCTTGGCCGGGGGCTGCCCTCAGCTCCTTGCCAGTGGGCTTCTCCAGAGGGCAGCTCACAGCAAGGCTCTTGGCATCAGCAGAATGAACAAATGAAGAAGCAAAGGGAGCAAGACAGTAACCTGGTCTCAGAGTGATGTACCACGCCTCCTCAGAGGCCAGGCATCGGTCCCAGTCACACACCAGGAGTAAGATTATAGACGGGCAGGAAGCGTGATCACTTGGTTGATCAGTAGAGACTCACTTATTTTAGAAACTGCCCACACCTGTGACAGGGGCATGTTCCTGTAATGCGGGACAGGGCAGTGAGTGGGTGTCAGGCAGTCAGTCCCCTTTGACAGATACCCTTTCATTTGTTAATCATCACAACTTTCCATATCAGCTGTGAAGTCTGACTTTCCAAATAAGAAAATGGACTAACTCACACCTCAGGAAGAGTGGTTCAAGTCTCACCTCTGCCACGTGTTGTGTTTGTGACTCCAGGAGAGTTAGTTCACTTCTCTGGGCCTCACTTACCTCATTCATAAAAAAGAGGCTATAGGACCTGCTCATGTTTTATAGAGAGTCACACGTTACATGGATGCAATATGGCATCATGCCTAGAGGGTGTGAACACTTAGTGGGTTTGAGTCCTGAGGAAGACAATGTATGTGCACATGGAAATGGCTCGGAGAAGTTAAGTGATTTACCTAAAACTATGCAGAATAAATACACAGCAGAGAGTGAGAATTTGAGGTAGCAACATTCCCTCTTCTAAGATTGTTGCTTCCAGAGGGATCTTTTGTTACATACCCATGTAAACCAGGACACAGTGCCGAGTGGCTCCCTCACAGCCATCGGTGGCCCCTGGGCTAAGGGGAGAGTCAGGCTGCCTCAGCTTTTCAGCCCAGCCACCACTGCCTCACGGGCCTTTGCTTCCTTACACTCTGTGCTGAAACAGCTCCTCTAGTGCCTGTGTGTCAACATCTTTGTTTATAGCTAAGCTCTGACTTGCTAACTGGATAAATGCATAGCAGAAGATCTTAGCTGAAACACTTCTAAAGGGTTCTTTAATCTGAAAGAACATGGAAGAAATGTAGGGTTACATAGGCAGTCCCTGAGAGACACCTCTGAATAAGGTGGTCTGGCCAGCAGATTTGGCACGTTCACCAGAAGAGGCTAAGAGCTGACAAACAACACTGCTCTGTGCATGTTCAGTGCCTTTGCCCTTTCTAGAGTGTGAGAAGTCTGGAGAAAAAGACATTTCCAGTTCTCAGAATTCCTAGCTTAGGTCACAGCTTGGACCCTTGCCTGCCAGGAGGTCTTTAAGATAGGTGATTGCTGGATGGCTACACACACATTAAGCCCCCTCGACTGGATTATTAGCAGATATTTTAGTTTCTGTCTGTAAAAAGCATTCATTTCCTTCATGCAAGTCTCATTTCATCTTTCCTAGTTGGGCCACAACTTGAACAGATGCTGTGTGATCTTCCTTGTTAATGGTGTTGATTAGAACTTGTTTAACTCATCTCCTAGCAGAAAGCCATGGGTAGATGAACCCGTACTTCCTCCAGCATTATCCAGGATTCCGCGCCATGCCCGTGCTCACACTCACGTGGATGTGTCATCCCAGTGTTCCCAAATGATTTCTTTATCCCATACTCAGCCCTCTGGGAGGAGGTCAATTCAGAATGCTTTCCTCATTCACCGTCTCTGAAAAGTGACTGAGTCTTTCTTTGAATATACTATAATCTTAATGGAAACTCATTTTCATTTTTTAAGTACCAAAGAAATATAGACATCATCTTTTTTTTTTTTTTTAGGTTTTTGGAGACAGGGTCTCGCTTTGTGGTTCAGGCTGGCCCTGAGCTCAGCCTCAAACTCACATCACAATCCTCCTGCCTCTGCCTCCCGAGTGCTGGGATTACAGGCATGAGCCACCACGCCCGGCACTGTGGTATGTGGTACTGGTTGCTGCTGGTGTGGGTCTCCACATCCAGTATTGTTATGTGGTTACCAGGGAATCGAACCCGGGTCCTTGCGCTTGCGAGACAGGCGCTGGAACCACTGAGCTAACTCCCCGGCCCCATAGACATCATCTTTATAACAGTGCATAATTGATGTGGAAAAAGGAGAAACAACTAAATTTGTTATAAAGTGCATGTAAATGGCCAGATCCTGGTCATAAACAGTTGAAACTGTATAGTACTCACCTTGCGTTGGTGTCAGTGAGACCAGGCATCCAGTCATTTCAGGCCATAGGAAACTTGACAGAGCGCCGGGGTGGTTCCATCCGTGACTGTCCATCGTTCCTCTTCCAGGAACCAATGTCGAAGAGGCTCGGAGCATTCTGAGAGACAGTGGGCTGCCCATCACCGCGGCTGTGGACCTGGAGGATGCGGCCAGGAAGGCTGTCGCCAGTGTGGCAAAGAAGTGATGTCCTTTGCCTGGTCTTGGGGCCATTCTCCCAATGGCTTCCTAATATGGGGAAAGAAGGAGGTTCACTCACTGGGAAAAATGGGGGGGGGTGAACAAAAATCACGGTGTGAATGATCTTAGATCTGTATCTTCTCAGTTAAGTTATCTAGACAGCATAGTCTGATTTTACTTATGTAGTCATTGCAAAAATACTGTCCTCTATTAACAAGCTTTTGCCAACTTTGAAGCACAGTCTGTGGCCAAATAATGTGCCTGTACACGGAAGTGTAATCAGGGCAATCCTTGGTTCATTGAGAAGAATTTTGGTGAATATTTAATCCTTCATAATAGAAAAAACCATGAGCCACAGAAACCTCAAATAAGATTCCATTTAACACATTAATTATCAAAAGAGTAAAGCTAAGGCATTCAAGCAAATACTTACTACACACTGTAGCAGTTTTTTTAAGTTTCTAATTCCAACACATTTTTTAAAAAATTATGAATATTCTAAACTATATTTTAGAGAAGAAATTCTACATTAATATATCAGACACAATTTTACCATTTGCCTTAATGAATATTGTTTACCTCATACTAAACATACAACCAGAAGCCTTATTTGTACTTTTGTAGCAGAAAGTTTCATTTTAAGGACTGATGAATGCTGATTCTTACGGACGTCTCTGTGAGTAAGTCATTTCAAAATGAGACAACTCTGACAGTATTGAATTCTGTTGAGAGTATCATTTCTCCCTATTGGCCTTCACTTCCAGGATCTGCCATCTTGCAGTCAAAAAATGAGAAAATGTTGTTTTGAAGGGAATGTGGCCTTTTTTTCATAATGTTCATTTTTGTGGTGGAAATGTTTTAATTAGGTTTCTACTTAAAATTTGTTTAAATGTCTTTATGCAAATTTAAATAAATCCTATGTTTTATAAGCACTAATTAATATGTACATTTCTTATTTTAGCCCATTTTATTCCTTAGACTATTTTTAAAGATAAAATAGTGGCCTTCATGCCTTAGGCATAGCCCTCAAATGAGAGAAACTTAGTAGCACCAGGATTTTACCACATCTGCTCACCTTTATGAAATATGAATTTCTGTGGCAGACAACGATTTCGGGAAACTGAAGATGGGTCCAACGCAGATTTCCAGGAAGCGTGGCAGACGTCCGGCAGGTGAGCGTGTGCTGCCTGCACATCCTGCCGCAGCACACTGGGCCTCACTCTCTCCACTGAGTCTCCCTGGCCACCACTCACAGTTCCTTCCAGGACACAAACATACCACTAGCCATCCTATTTGCGCTTGCCTTTTACCAGCCTACATTGTCCTGTAAGCATTATGTTTGAGCAAATCTTAAAAGTCATCATTTTATAAATTTGTATTTCCATGGAGAACTAAACCATTGGGTAGATCAGTCTAATACACTTTTTTAAAGACTATGCAATGAATGAAAGTAATAATGTCTTTTAAAATGTGTTTTTAATAACTAGGAAATATGGCAAAGAGACATAAATGTGCATTATTTAGTCATTTTCTAACAATCAACATACTTGAATTTTTGCTCTTTGCAAATGGCCTGTGTGTGAATCCCTTGTAAATATTGATGTTTGTAAACAACTAAGTTAGAGGAGGGGATAAAGGAATTAAGTCATTCATGTTTTTATTCTGTAAAAGTTAATAACAGGCAAATAGCTTTTATTTTTCAAAAAATAATTTGTGAAAATTATGTTATTTAAAATTTTCCTTAGAAGCTTTAACTTTGTACATTTGTGTTGTGCAGATGGTATCCTTGATGCATGGTACACATTCTATAGGTATTGTAGAATCAGTTACTGGATCATGGGTGCACATGTACATGGGCCCTTCTACACTGACGACAGACTAGAATCAGGAGGGAATCATGGTAGAGGCCTGTCTTAGGCACTTCCCTGTTCCTGGACAAAATACCAAGTGTTTATACCATGAAGAAAAGATATATTTGGTCTCATTTCTGCTTGGCCAACTCTATGCAGAAAAGCATGACAGAAGGGCAGGTCAGAGGAAAGCTGCCTATAGTCTGGGGGCCAAGGTGGGGAGAGGCACTCTAGGTCACAACCCCAGGGACCCGACTACAGCCCATCCACATCCTTAGACCATACTCAGCTATGGACTCACCAGGGAATGAGTCCATTGATGGGTAAGTTCCCCGTGACCCAAATGCCTTCCCAGTGCCCTGCTTCTGACTGCATGCGTGTTTTGGAGGATGTTCCAGATTCAAACTGTAATAGAGCAGCTGTTATCTGTGTATTGTCCTGCTCCATTGTGCTCTTAGTTCAGACCTAACATCTGCTTCAAGTGTATAGCTGTCATACCTGCATTGTGTAAAAATATGAGACCTTTAAGTCTAGTCAATATTTTTTTAATTTGGCCCTCCTAAAGCAAGACTGTCCGTGAAAAGAGGTTGTCACTAACCTGCAGCTGCCAAACTACATGCAGTTCTACTCCATGCCATTAACGTAACATGGAACACACTCCGTAACTCCTTGTGTAAATACCTGTAGATTGTGTAAATACTCTGTGATCTAAGCATGTAACTCTGTCCAATCAGCTTGCAGAAGGGTGTCCATCCTGTCTGAACCATTTTGTGTTCAGAGTTTCGTGGACCTGCTAGTCTACCACACACCACCACAGTCCCAACAGAACAAGTGTCAGACTTAGAGACATAGTCCTGACCCCACCACTTACCAATGCTTATTTCTTTGAGTTATTAACTATAGTATTTGTCTACATTTTGGGTTGTGACAAAAACCCCACTTAAACTTTGGGAAAGAAGAGATATGCTTTACTCTTGAGATTATAAAAGAGGTTTGTGGTCATAGGTAGTGGGCCATACCAGGCACACATCTTTAAGCTTGGCATCCACAGAAGAGGAAAGTGCAGGGAGGGAAGGAAAGAGAAAATGAGGACAGAAGGAAGTTTCTCATGGAATTCAGTATGGATGGCTCTGAGAGCCAGTTTCGTGTTACGATCTTATGCCCGGAGTCATTTCTGAATAGGAAGCTAGTGTCTTCTGCTCAGTCCAGCCTTGTTTAACCCTCAGTTGGTTGCCGGGATGAGAGGTCGCCTGAACTGCGGAGTGTGAGAGCAAGGCAAAGATAGGGCTATTGGAGGAAAGCAGCAGAAATGGCTTTCTGAGGAATAAAATAAGTGACGTCAGCCATAACTGTCAACAAAAGCTGCTTGCCACTCGAAAACCTGATGACACTGTTCTGCTGAGTCCTTGTTAGCTGTTTGGAGTCCGTTTTCCTCTTACCTCAGTGTGTGCAGTTGCTCCACGAGTTACTTAAGTGTGTCTTGAACCTTAATGTTCATGGAAGAAGTAATGGCCTGGGGACACCTCATGTTGTCCGGGTTTTCCACTCACATAGCAGTTGGATTTCTGAGTTAGTGAGATAGCCTGGAAACTTTTAAAAAATGACCTAATTGGATCAGTGAATCTTTTTTAATTAGTGATTTTATAATATGTGTCTATGTCCATTTCTTAATTTTCTCTCTGAGGAAAAAAATAAATCATCCTGAATTTTTTTAAATTGAAAGGCTCAATAAAAATTTTAAAAATATTTTTGACATTTCTAAAGTAAACTTTTAAAGCTATAATATGACACTTAGTGAGATACAGTATGTGTTCAAAAGTAAAATAACTGAAAACACATGTAATGGTGGCAAAAAAAAAAAAATAAAACACTAGAGAAAGAAATGTCCTTATTCACACTTCTGGATATGAAGATGGCAAACAAAGGCATGATGGTCTGTTTTGGCAAATTAATTGTAACTGGAACACAGTTGACCCCTGATAGAAATCACGTCTGTGACCAAGTTGATGCTACAACAGCAGTGGAGGATTCATGATTGAAACCTTATGACCCTGAAATACTGCCCTTTGGTGCTTTATGGAAAAGGTTCGCCCACCCTTGCACTAGATAAATGTTTAAAAATACACCATTGCCTCAAAATGACAGCAACAGATTGTTTTTAGATCTAGCAAAGGCAGATGTAGGTATTAAAGTAAAAAAGAAATTTTAAAACATAGGAAGTATGACTTCTGATCTTTCTATTTTAAGCCCCATGAAAACTTAGGAGTCTCTATAGAGCCATTTGCCAAGGAAACCTGTCCAGCTATGTAAGTTTGTGCCTTTCCATCACACGAGCTATTCGCTTGTTGTGCTTTTGAGGATGTGCTGTTTTTAACTGCATACAGAGGTATTGGAATAAAATCAAATCCCAGGTATGAGTATTAAACCCCCAAAAGACTGTATCAACCAAGTCATCCTCAAAGTGATTCTTGCTAGTAACCATGTTTTGTATTTACTAAGTATTGTCAGGGTCTTGGAAAGACCAAGAAAAAGTACAGAAAAATGTGACTTTGGGGCCCACGATTCCCCCACATTACTGCAAAGCCACTCCAATTCACCAGGAAGAAATTATGACATAATAAAATAAAGTTGCTCTGGCCAAGTTTCAAAGTTGCTGGCAAAAATGTAGACATGTAAACCTCAGTTTCTTACATAAGTTTATCACCTCATCTATTGTCCAAGGAAACATTCTGTGATGATCTCAGTGGTAAAAATCAGCACTGTCTGATATCTGGTCATTACCCACAATTGACTGTTGAGTGAAAGAAACTGAAGTTTAAGATCTGCTTAAATTAATTAGCAGATAGTTAATGGTTGGTCGTTACTATATTGGGCAATGCAGCCTTAATCTAAATCTAATGGTAGTTGGTACTTTCACTTCATAGAAGCTCACATTAATTAAGAAACCTTACCTGCATTACTTTAATCCTCTTCGCTGCTGTTGTACTAGTGAGAATGTTGTATCCCAGGGAAATTCAGTAATGTAACCAATAACACAGACCTAGTATGTGTCTGGTCAGGATTGAAACTGGTCTTTGGAGTCCAAAGCCACTGCTCTGTTTTATACCTGTAAAAGAGGTATAAAACTACTCTGTTTTATACCAGTATTCAAATATAGGCATCATGATTTTAAAGAATGTTGTAGACATAGATTTACAGCAAGCTGAGTTCTTGAATGTGTCACCTGTTTAGTGTGTTCCACACTTTGGGAAGTAAAATTTTCAGTTTGAAAGGACACAGTGTGAATTGGCTAAGTTCCATGAGCCACAGTGGGAGTGACATGTCTCAGATCTGAAAATGCTTAAAGCCAGGGCTGTTTTTCTAAGGAGCTGATCCAAATAGCTTGTTAATTCATTGCTTTTGCAGCTTCCAAAATCATGACTTCCCAAAAGCCAAAAGGCACAAAGGATCAAAAAGCTAAGAGCGCTCAGTTAACATTTCTGCAGGCATCCAACCCCATGGGACCATGGACATGCTGGCATGTCCATGCTCACACTCAGGAAGACAGCATTCTCCGGGAGTCAGAGTTTGCACATGCCTTGTCCAAACAAAGAGAAGGTGAACAGAATGCCTCTGTTCGTGTTGAGTGACAGAAAGGGCACAGCATAGAGTCAGTGCCCCACATAAAGGGAGAATGGATATAAACAAAAGCAAGCCCTGTACAAATAGTCTCTTTTGAATAAACATATAACTAAAAAACATCTTCACAATAAGCATCTTCACAATAGCTTCATGGTGTGAATCCTGATACTATTAGTTCAATTAGGTAAGAAAGTGACCAAGGCCTGATGAAAATAAAAGGAAAAGTAGCTCAGGAAGCCAATAGAAGACCAGGAAAAGAAAAGTATTACTGAAGAAGTCATCAATAAATTGCAGAAAAAAATTTTATGAGTCCTAAAT
>PVIR01002689.1:0-31093 GCA_004026965.1 Petromus typicus
ATATGTGGCACCATTTGAGAGGGGCTGTAGCATGTAGGTCTGCCCTGAGTGCTTTTGGCATGAACACTTGATTAACACGGGGAAGGAGAGGAGACTGAGTGGATGTTTCCAAGGAAACCTTAGCACACCCATGGGAAGCTCTGAGTGACATCCAGCTGGTCACGGAGCAGGGACAAGAGATGCGGCATCCTGCACAGAGCAGAGCTTAGGGTGAGGAGAGCCACAGGCAGCAGTCAGGCAGACAAGGCAACAATTTCATTCTTGATTTTGGTACCAGGAATCGAACTCAGGACCTTGCAATTGTTAGGCAGGTGCAGAACCACTGAGCTACAATTCTGGCCCAGTTCCATTCTTGCAGTGAGATTTGGAAGGACATCTTTCACTCTGGTGACATCACATAATTTGCTTAGCTTCGTTGACCCTCATTTTCTACATTTAAGAAACAAATGCTGAAAAATACCTTTATAAATTCAATATGAAATCAAATAAAACAACACATGGAACAGCCTGGTACATGGTATTGCCTGGTATATATCATCTCCATGTAGGAATTTTAATGTATGCTGGAAGTAATGAGAAGACAATGAAGAATGAAAATGAAGACCAGCATCATGGTGACCACCTGCCATCCCGGCACTCCTGGGGCAGGACGATTGCTGCGAGTTCGAGACCAGCCTGGGCTCCACAGTGAGTTCAAGGCCAGCCTGGACCACATAGCAAGACTCTGTCTTGAAAACCCAATGATGAGCACTTTGCATTTTACAAGGTCCTCTTTAGCATCCAAATAGCTAATATTCTGGAAGGAAAAATGAATGTAAGGATAGAGGCTACGGCTGTCAGCAGGCTAAGAAGAAATGGAAGAATTCATCGAAACATTCTGTGGCACATGGAACATGCTGCTATTTCAGTTGAGGGCTAGGTGAGATGAATACCCCGGGTTAGCTACTAGCTTTGTTTTGCTTTGTTAGTACTTTTTTCAGGGAAGACGGTCGGGCACCTGAGATAAATCTCTTTGGGATATTGTCTCATTTAGGCCAGCACGTCCGTAAAAACCACCGGTCAGTAGAGCCTTGCAATTCCCAGTTTGCAGCGTGGCTGACATCGCCAGCGTGGGTTTTCAGACGTTGTCGTGTCCATGACTGTGTGTTGCCACTAGGCGGCACCCTAGGCTCGTCTTATGTGAGAACTCGGAGCCGATTGAAACTTGCCGCAGTTACCTCCCAGCCGAGGCTTTGATCACAATCTTTGATCACAATAGAAATTCCTATTCTTCAAAGCGGGAGCAAGAGCCTCTTGTGTCCCACCCACTTTCTTCATGTGGCGGGCGAGGCTTCCCCGTGAGCTGACCTTCTGCACTGGCCTCACCGCGAGCGAGCTCCCGCCTTACTCAAGCCCAGGCCCGCATCGGGCTGCAGCCTTGGCCGAGAGGGAGACAGACCTTGTTCTAGTGGGACAGTTCCCGGGCGACTGGGGTCAGCCTGGGCTGGGCGTTGCTCTGCACTGTGCGGTGGTCTGGGCTCTAGGGTCCGAGAACTCCCGTGGGGAGGTCTGGAGATAGGAGACGAGGTGGTTGAGGGACAACGCTCTCTGCAAGGTTAGCTGTCACCAAAAGGGGCAGGGGAGAACAGGGGTATCCGTAAGGAAGTTACCCTCGAGAGAGGGTGGGCAATGCCCAGAGAGGGTAACTGTACGGTGTTCCCCGACGGTTTACCTTCTGCTTTCCTAGAATTTGGAGTGTAGTCTGGCTGGCACCCAAAGGGGGCTCCTCCTAATCAGAGAAGCTTCTTCACCATTACATCGGGAGGGAGGTCTGGAATTTGGTAATAACATGTGTACTCAGCGCCAGCGTGTAGCCCAAACCCACCAAGAGTCCAAACCAACGCAAATGCATGCGAATGAGGTTGAATTGGATCAATGGAGTCACCACAGTTCATCTTTGTGCTTGTGTTCCGAGGTGTGACTGTGAGAAATCAGAAGGTCTAATAGGGCTGAGGAGGACGAACTTGCATCATAGGGGGCTCTTTAGCCCCTTCTTGGGAGGCTGGAAGTCACAAACTCAGGAACTCTAGGCTGCGGTCTTTCTTGGGTTTTCCACTCTATGGTGCTATTGCCGTTCTCCCATATCCAGCTCAGTTTTTTGCTAAGTCCTTACTTTCTAGGGATCCGATGTTCTTTCGTGAGAGGGAGTGGGTGGTGGTGCCCGTGTGACCCTGGAACAGCGAGCAGTTTTCAGAGACCACAGGAAGCTGTGTGGGTTACCTGAAGCTACTCGTGGTTGAAGGCTGTTTCCTGTTGGTTGTGTTAAAATGTGGCTTGTGACTATTTAGCAATCTGGTCCAAGAGGTAGATCTGAAATCTGGAATCAGGGACAAGACAGAGCACTCCCTTCACTGAGGCTTGAGAAAGAGTCACACAGCGATAGCAGCTGTGGTGTATCATCCATGACGTCTGCAGATGTAGCCACACACAGGAGAGACGTGTACGAAGCAGAAGCATCAGGCTGATGCCAAGAACCGCAGAGCTTCGTTTCCCATAATGCTCTGTCACTTGTTCACCGTGCCCACGTGACCTTTCTAGTTTGAGATTTCATTTGTAAAATGAATTTGGAGTAAAAGCCTTGACAAGCTGCCTCAGGCGTAAACGTTCTTGACTTGAACCTCTCCAGGTAGCATATGTCTGCAAGGTGCCACTCGTGCTCCCTGCAGGAGTGCGCATCTCTCCAGTGTCTGTGGGATGCCAGTTTGCTGTGGAAGCTACGGGCTGAGGGCCAGGTTGGACCATCTCCTTTCCGTAGTACCTCCGGTTATTAGAGCTTCTAGTCTTTAAGACTGGATTATAAAACATGAATTGCCTAGGTACTAAGAGTTTTACATACCTTTTTAACAATGTTATCACCAAGATTGGCTATCACTTGTTTATGTGCAATACATATCTCTTGAGATAGGGTTTAAGGAAGTATTGACAGTCAAGACAGTGAGGCCTTGATCTGACTCGATTGACTCTATAAGAACAGATAGCAGAATGTGCATCCGAAACTCACGCTAGGGGCCAGATGCTGCTGCCTACAACCAAAGGAAATGGCCTTTGAATGAAATGTATTTTTCCAGCATGCTGATCTTGAACTTCCAGCCTCCAGACCTATAAGAAAAGAAAATTTCTGTCGCTTAAGCCATTTAGTCTGGTATTTTATAATAGCAGTTCAAGCAGACTAATATATGTATGTGTATGGAGAAATTGTTTCATACATATTTCATTTTCCAGAAGTCTCAGAAGGGACTTCGATAGTTTAATAGATGGACTTCCCTTTAGCTTACAGGAAAAGCTTTTTCTAGGCAGGAGCAGCTACTTGTGTGTGTGTGTGTGTGTGTGTGTGTGGTTCTGGGGATGGAATTCAGGACCTTGGGCTAGGTGAGCTACACCTTAGCCCTAGGAAAAATAACTTTTTTTTGTTGTTGTTGTTGTCAAAATGTATAGTATCCTTAATAGTCAGGAAATCATTTTTTACAAAGCTTTTCCTCCTTGATTCTACAATTCATAAACCAAACTTTAAAGTTTTTATCTTGGTAGGATTAACAGCAAACTCCATGGCTGGAGACTGATTCTTTTGCTCTTCTGTTGGTCACGCTTTGTTTTGCAAAATGGTTGCTGCAGTGTCTCTGGACATCATGCGAGGTCAGAAGAGGAAGAGGACAGGCTGTATCTGTGGTATGATCACCTCCTTGTGAGGACAGATCTAGAAGCTACCGCCTGACTCCCAATTTGTCTCACTGGCCATGTCTGCGACAGACTCAAATCTGACTCTCAGAGGAGCTGAGAAGACAGTTTTTGCCAGTTCCTGGTAAAACAAAGAGGGATACACATAAGTATGTGCTGGGTCATCCAACACACAGTGGTGGTCTCCAAAGGAACTGAAGTTCAGACCAGCAGAACTAATTCTGGAGGCAGAATCTTCCTGTTACACTTAATAACTCCATGGAAAGTTTCAAGTACCACATTTCAGGGAAGGACTCAGCTATGATGTGATCAATCCTAGTACTGTTTGGTTATAGTTAGACTGTAAACATATAATACTTGTTCTCAGCAGTATCTACTATCATAAAGCACCTACTACCTCTCAATTACTGAACAGAAATGGGCTGCACTGTTTTGCTCTTTCCTGTGAAGGATAAAAACATTAAAGTGGCAAATGAGGGGCAGGGATTTGGCTCAGTGGTTCCAGCACCTGCTTTGCAAGCGCATGGTCCTGGGTTTGATCCTTGGTAACCACATACAACAATGCCAGGCATGGTGACTCACACCTACCAGCAATCAGTACACACACCACAATGCTGGGCATGGTAGCTCACACCTATAATCTCAGCACTCAGGAGGCCATGGCAGGAGGACTGCTGAGTGTGTGAGGCTTGCCTGGGCTACATAGTGAGCTCAGGGCCGCCTGAACTACAAAGTGAGACCCTGTTTCAGAAAAAAAAAAAAAAAAAAAAAAAGAGTAACAGTCTTTAAGATTAAAAACAAATGAACTGTTCGGGAAGAGCACAGGTTTTACAACTAGTGAGCCCAGAGGGAATTTTCCCCTGGGTTCTCCCAAAGGGGATCTCTGCGATACAGCAGCTGTCATTCTGCAAAACACGTGTGGTGAAAATGGAAGTTTCAATGACTGTTTTCATTATGCAAAATCAAGGGCACAAAAAACAAGGAAGAATGCAGCAAAGGTCATGCTGTGAGCAAGAATGTGCTTCCACATGTCACTTTCAGAAGATTACCTAAGATGAAATTGAGATTCTCTCCCAATAGTAGGTATATGAATTTCCTTCAGCATAATTTTCAAACTCCACTATTCCTATAGGAAATAAAATTGATTTCAAAATAACACAAATTATTTACAGTAGGTTCAAGATTTCCTTCTAATATCACGGATGGTAGAGCCGATTATACTGATGATTTACCTGAAGAACAGTTTTCTAAATAAGCACTATAAGTGGCTGGTGTCAGAGCAGCAGACAGAAGTACAGTTGAAAATGCTATGCTGGGTGGTTGTACGAACTAAATTTGAACTTAAGTCTTAGAAGTTTAAGTTACGAGATTATTCACAAGTGTTTTCATTCAGTTACATTCATTTTTTTTATTAACATTGGTTACATCTAAAGTGCACTGCACCTACTCACAAATGCTTTTGAAAGACGATCAGTGGAATAAAATATAAACTTAGAAAATCAGATTCATTCCGCATTTGTGAAATACAGCCTTTCAATGCAATTAAATTTACAGTAACTGTAGGGACGGAGCGAGTACAGAACGCAAAGGGAAGTGCTATCCAACCCTGGAAAACACAGCTACTGTTGCAAGGAAAAAAAAGATTTATTCAAGAATATAATACTGGGAATAAAATGCATTATAAAAATAAAAAAGTAAATTTTAAATACAAATAACAGTGATTTACCTAATTTTTCCCCCCTCTATTCAAAACTTTAAATACAATCTTCTGAAAAGCTGGATTTAAAAGTATATAGTTCCCTTTAAGACAGACATGCAGCTCTACAATATCTGGAGCTTGGCAAAGAGCATCTTGTTTTAATAAGCTGAATTTATTTTTATTTTAAGTGACTCTGCATCATAAGTGTTTTTTAAAGTCTAGAATAATAATTTAAAGATGAATAAGCACATTAGTTTATTATACTCGTTTCTGCCTCTAAAGATAACAAATATGTTTTTAATATACTTTGTGGAAAATGTTTCTCCCCAGAATACCTATGTATTCTGACAAAGACTTAAATTTTGGGTAATTTGGTAACCTTTTAAGAACAAAGTTTAACAATGGCCACTGATGTATTGATTTATGTCAGCAGAATTTTAAACAGCTACAACTTAATATGCACAGTAAGATACTGGTAAACTTTTAGATAATAAAGGAAAAAAAACCCACAAAAAACAAAAAAACAAAGACTATTATTTCGTTTCCCCAGTAAGGTTCTCTCAGGTTTTATAAAGCTTACGTAGTTCAGTACACCAGCGGGGATTTCCAAATGTTAGCACTGCAGTGCTCATTAACAGCAATATGCAAAACAGTAGAAACAGAGAATAATAACTTTGTATTAAAAAAATGAAACAAGGCACTTTTGATAAATGTACACAGAGCTGAAATAAGCATAAACATTTTCTGTGAGGGTGACTCACACTCTCAAAGACATGTGTAAAAAGTGAAAGAGTAAAGGCACTACATAATTGTTCCAGTTAACTACCCTCACTAACGAAACTCACCAATTAAACTTGGCACAAAATAGTTTAATTATAAAGTGCATCACCTGGCCAGTCATACTACATATAACAGTATTTTCATATATACAGAAAAACATGTAATGCCAATTGTCAAGCTAGTTAGGAATTTTGCAGTATATATGGCTTTTTATTGTTTTAACTCCTTACATTTCCTTAGAATCTGTATTTTTCAAAAGATATGCCTTGATTAGCAAAAAGAGGTAGTATTCTGAAAGAGGCAGACTCACTGAGTCTACAGGAGAAATTTCAAATCAAGATTATGTGGGAAATAACCAGCTATAACATTAATAAGCTAAGATACTTACAGTACCTCAGTGTTAAGAACTGGATTTTAAAATCAAGGCTATTTTGTAACATAGGCTGTACGATGACAGCTCTTTAAAATAGTTTTCCTTTGGTTCTAAAAATCATTTTATTCTTTTATATATTAACATTTCAAATGTCATTTTTATTTAGAGATGATAAACATGTCAACATTTAATACTCTTTTCATCTTTACTTTTACTGAGATGTTCATTGATTTAAACCATTAATGAAAATGTCATGTCAGCGATACAAAGAAATATGTATCACGCGGATAGTAACATGCAATTAATTTCCACTTGACTAAGAGAACCGGCAATTTAAAACAGGTTCGAACACACACAGGCACACAAACTAGTTTGAAGCAACCTTATAGGCAAACACCACAATAAGTTATGCAAATATTCAAGAGTGGGGGCATTGATAACAGAATTCCAACTAGATTATTTTTTTCAGTGTCTTAAATACAAGGCTTAATAAAAGACAAAAGCAGCAGTGAATATACTTACAATTGCAATAATTTAAAAAAAACTTTATGTAAACATTATACATTTAAATTCTTGTTCATTTCTGTAACTATTTCTGTCTTGCTCTCTTTAGATGGCATTTGTCACTCTATTGTACACTTGCTGTCATGCTGAGATGGGGGAACTGCTTGTGTTGTACTAGTCTTCTTCAGTGTTATATGCCACTTCCGCCACCTCTACTTCTGAAACGGCATCTTCAGGGTCATTAAAACTTAAGTGTGACCTGTTATCAGCTCTATAAAAAAAGAAAAATGTGTCAGTGAAGCCTTGAGTGCCTGCCATTTCACTATGATTATTTTTGAAAATCTTTTACCCATAGAAAGAATGTTTTAACTATTTAATATGCTGGTAATCAATTATCTTATCTTAACTTTAATATTTTTAAATTGTGTCAGGTATCAATTTTGGAGATTTTTAAAAAGTCAGTTCTCCAAATTACCATTTATCTGTAATGTATCTACTGTGCAGTTACCTTTAACAGCATAAAAATGTTGTCATAATTACAGTTCAAACAATGCCACTAGTGTATTAACAATTACCCTGAACTGGTGCACAGTAAAAGTTCTATGTGCTTTCAATACATCACTTTTTCATATTCCTATGAGACAGGCAAGATGGTTGCTATCATGGTATTTTCTTTGTGAATGGAAAATGGGTGACTGTGGGGAAGACTAATTTGTTAAGATTTATAAAACTAATAAATTAACTTAGAGCCTAGTTAATCCATTGCTTCAAAGTTTTTAATTGATTTTATTCATACATTTGATACATCACATGATGATCACAAATGGCATTGAAAATTTCTACCAGTATATGACTTAATTCTCATTTTTTTTCTCATTCCCCTGCCCACCCTACAACCCACCATCTCAATTATACACAAACTTTCTTTCCTTTTTTTTTTACCATCACATTTTCCCCCCATGTTATATACCCCTACCTCCTTTCCCATTTGAATATTTTGTTTCACAGTATCTATCATACACTCTAGAACTCATTTATATCTTAAGTTTCTCATACCAGAGAAAAGATATGGTATTACACGTCTTTAACCTATTTATTTATTTCACTTAGGCTGATGCCAAAGACATTTTTAGACAGGGCCTCACTTACAGTCTGTACTAGCTCAGCAGACTCAGGTATAACAGCACTGAGTTCATAAAAATAAAGCACAGACCAAAAATTTACTTGTAACTATTTAAATAATTAGGTTAGAATGAAGTCAATGTTATATACCTAGATTCTTCATCCAAGATGTCTTGGTCTATCTTGAGTGCAGAGGACTCGACTCTCAGGATCTGACCGTTTTCTGATTCGGACACATAAAATGATTCCTCAGGTTCTAGAGACAATGTTCTAAAAGTATGTTTAAAAGCAAAAGGTTACTTTGCAAGCATAAAATAGGTATTGTGTTCATTTCTGTGCATACATGTAGCATCTGTATCCTTCTGGTGTTATGTCTAGTATAGTCACATGGTTATATGCTCCCCATGGGAGGCAACTGGGAAATTTGCAGCTGTAATTAATTCAAAACGAGTTTCTGTTATCAATTTGATACATGCTAATATAAAGACATACCAGAACTTTCACATATGGTAAGGTGGCATATATGCCTAGAAACAAAAATGCAATTTAAATGAATAGAAGTGATTAATGTTTATGGTGAGCAAGGAAATGTTGACTTTCCTGATGTTTCCCATCCTTCAAAAGTGCAGGTTCCTAAATTAAATCAAAAGACAATTTGTCCAATGTACAAGGCCAATTCAGATTGAGAAATAGAGTAAATCATATTAAAATACGAAGCACATTTACCCTACAGCACTGGGAGCTGAATTAGTAAGACTAAAATACAGCACCACAACCTACCTGATTCTGTTCTCTAAAGTGTCTATGTGAAGTTGTTTCTCACTGAGCAATTTCTTCAGGGATTCTACCTCTTTTTGTTTTTCAAGTAGTTCTCTCTGTAAATGGTAGTTTGTCTCTTCTAAAGTTTCACAGAAAGCCTTAAAAAACACACAGAGCATAAAATTACTTACTGATGAAGTCTTTCTCAAGAGCATTATTGAAGAATCAAGGAACATAGATAAAATAATATGTGTATAATCAAAATGATTTGCTCTTGACATTCATATTTTTAGATCACTGCTCTCTTGGTATTTTAGTCCCTATCACCACTGGGATTTATAAGTACAAGTCCTTTTACTTCATAATTATTACAGTAGTCAGCCAATGAGCCTGGAAGTAGATACACACTACAGATACAGTAAGATTTAAAAAAACATTTGTAAGTACACTATGAACCACTCTACATAAACGTATTTTAGAAGATAGATAGTACTGTCAATTTCAGAAGGATATAAATTATCAGAGTTGATCTCTCCCAAAACAATCTGAATGCAGTAGAGTCATTAAAGAAACAAGAATAGCTAGAAATCTGAAAACAGAAAACAAATGAAAGGAAATACCAGACTCAGAGTTTTAGGAACACTCAAAATTACCACTTTAATCCTATTCAAACAATTCTGGAGAACAAAAAAATAAAAAATTGGTATATCTTGATAGATGTTTCAATGATGCACTAAGAAGAAAATTATAGACTCAAAGATTCTAAGTGAAATCATGCTAATCCCTATTCAGCAATTAAAAACATACTGAATTTCTGAATTAAATCTTACAAGTGAATTATTTTTTATCATCTGAGAATCTGTGAATGTAATTTACCACACTAAGATCAAAGCAGAAACCTCATGATTATCTTCATGAATGCAAGCAGAAGCATTAGTAACACAGACACATACTTGGCAAAGAAGAAATAGACGACTTCCTAAACCTAAAAACAAGAACGAAGACAATAAACAAACAAAAGTGACAACTATCAACACCTTATTGATATCACCACATCTATCTGTGAAACAGTATGATTTGCTTTAAAGTTAGGGAGAGGGGCAAAGGATACCACCATCATGGCTCTGATTTCACTTCAAAGGGCTGAGCTAACACAGTAAGAAGAAAATGAAATGAAAGATATTAAGGAACAGAAAGGAATAAACTAACTGTTAAGAATGCAGGGGATATGACAGACTACAGAACGTCCCAGATAGACTAAGGAGACGTTTCAACAAGGATGTATATAGAAAAATAAATACATAATGTCAACCATGCAACAGTAACACCATAATTCTCATCACTAATTCGCTCTGACACTGCCACAACTGGCGAGTATCAAATGTATTTTTCCCCAAAGGAAAAATATATCTAGAAATAATTTGTCAAAGTTCTGTGGAACTTTTACATTTCACTGGGATAATGTTAAGGAATTTGTTTCATAATACAGAACTTTAAAGCTAACGACAGGAAAGAAGGTGATCATGTAAAATGTGATAAAGCATCCTCTCTCATGGAGCAGTATAGTGACTCAAACAAGTCCTAGCAAGTATCGCAGGTCCCCAGCAGCACGAAAGGCTGAAACATTTTTTCCTCATCAAAATTCTACTGGGACTGGATGTGATGAGTTCTGAAGCCAATGAAAACTTAATATGACTGTAATTTAGAATTCTGAAGAAGAATAAGGCAGACATTAAGATGTAAGAAGCTACAGTACTTATCAGTGTAATACTGGCAGAAAACAAGAAATAGACAACTCGGATAGAGCTGACTGTTCACAAATTATCACCACAAATGATTTATGAGTGAGGAAGAGTTCCTAACTAGTAAAAGAAGGATGAACATCTCAATCATTAAGTGACATTGGGATGGACGGCCTTCAACCTCAAAAAAGGCTAATGCAGTTCTAGAACCTGATGTGAAAAGCCAGAGCCAAAGTTTAAGCCAACAGGGTAACAATTTAGAATTTCTTTATATCCTGAGCTGTACAGTAGAAGAAAAATCACAGGAAAACAAGACAAAGTATGCAAACAGGAAACCTACAGAAGAGAAGTTCTAAAGGGCTATTTTTTTTACATCAGCTAGTAATCAAAGAAATTAGGCAAAAGTTAGAGGGCTGACAATATTATTTGTGAAGATTATGGAACAAAGGGAGAGTATATTATTGTTAAGAGTACAAACTAATCTATCAAATTTGGGGAGTAATTTAAGCATATATTGTGAAATCGAACAAGAAAAATTTAACCACTAAATAATTCCTGAGTAGGACTACTTAGCAACTATTTGCTAAATTGTATATTTATAGGTACCTTATATAAATATTTGGGTTCTTCCAAGAAAAAAAACAAAACCTAGCGGGGGATCTTAAAGAAGATGTATAACTAGAAAGCTGTACTTTTAGAAGAGTCTTATTCTTTCTAATATGTTGATTGAAGTATTTAGCCCTACTAATGAGACCATAAAAATGTATTATACTCCTGCTATTAATTAAAGGCAAATCTATGAGCACTTAATTTTCTTCTGTGATGAGTTCAAATTGTTTCAGTGGTACTGTAAGATCTTCTAGCAAATAATTCTTTAAAAAAAGCTTCATTACATAACTTAGACTGCATTAATCACTTATCTTTCTGAAGTTTTCAAACATAGAAACAAGAAAATTAAGTTCTTGTACAATACCTGAAGATTGACATTTAAATGGAGAACAGAAAGTTTAAGGATTTTGGCTTTAGTTACTGTACTTAAAGATTCTTTAAAGTTAATTATTATTATAATCCACTTATTAACGCTCATCTAGTAAAATATCATTTTTTTCAATTATACTAATATTAATAGTAGATTTGAAGTCCCCAAAAGAAAGTAGACTGAATTTATGTCTTAAAGATTAGCTTTAATCTCCATGGTTAGCTCAGGTACATGAGGAGAAAGCAGCATCTGCCTTCAGTAGAGTTCTGGGAGAAGTAGGTTAAAGAGATTTACTAGATTTTTGAAATTTCATCATCTTTTAAATAAGTTTAATTTTATACTCCAAGGGATGTGGATTAACAAGTCATTTTGGAGTTTTTCTTCAAATGCTTCAAATACTTCAGACATATATACCTTACAAGGTTACTGAATATTTTATTTTGAGCTAGCACAAAATTTCCTTAAATTTATTATTCAAATGAATATTTATTTTCAAGTGTAGTTTTGGAAAATGCTGAGGAAGATTCAGGGAGATATAGATTTGGTGACTATTTAAATCAGTTGTTCCAAACCAGTTGGTTACTTTAAACTCACAGGACACCTGTCAGTGAATTTATCCCTCTTCTAAACACTTTCAGTCCCTAAGGCCTGCAGTGTGGAGGCTGAAAAACTAGCTCAAAGCATGTTCCAAACTTTCCCTATCCAGTTATAAAACCTGTTTGCACTAGCTGGTATATATTTTGAACTAAAAGATACTGAAAATATATCGTATCTTTTCTCTGGTATGAGACACTGAAGATGTAAATGCCTTCTAGTATATATAGTAGATATTGTGAAACAGAAAATATTTAAAAGGAAATACGTTGCAGGGGTAAATAATGAGGGAAAAAAGAATGTGATAGTAATAAAAAAAAGGAAACACAGCTTATGTATATAGGGGTAGGGAGTTGTAGGGTGGGTAGGGGAATGGGAAAGAAATGAGAATCAGTAGACTGAATGAATTGGCATTTTAGGTAATACATTTTGGCATCTTTTGATTCTGCCCCTACCCCCAGATTGGATGTTATTGTTGTTCAGTCTACTGAACAACTGAAATTCAGTCTACTGGTACAAAGTCTCAATGTTAAATGCAATGATGATGTATGTATATAATGTACCAATAAAGATTTGAATTGAAAAGATACTGAAAATATAATCAATCCTTTAAAAAGGGTAAATGCAAGAATTTCATGCAGAAAGAAATAATACTCCATTTAAAGGAATGAAATCTGTGTTCCTTTCTTGCTACAGCCCCGGCAACATATGTTTTTGGCTCATTTCTTGATAGCAGCCATTCTTTCTTGAGTGAGATGAAAACTCAAGTGTTGGGGAATAGGAAAAAAATAAGAATCAAAATACATCATGTACAGGTACAAATTCTCAATGTTGAATGTGATCATAATGTATATCTAAAATGTACCAATAAACTTAATAAAGGAACAAAACATAAGGGAATTAAATCATGGAATATATGAAGGGGAAAAGGAATCATAAGCAGTTGTTTTCTTTACCCCAGTATACAGTTACAATAGAATGCTAACTCTCTAAACAAATTACACATCAAAGTAACAAAACAACTGGAAGCATGACTACATATTACCAGAGAGACAAATATCAGAGATTTAATTTAGGCATTACTAAACAAGTACATATAAGAACAACAATAACATCCAATCTGGGGGTAGGGGCAGAATCAAGAGATGCCAAAATATATTACCTAAAATGCCAATCATTCCAAAAAAAAAAAAATTATGGGACATGAGACAAGGTAAAGGTAAGTATACTCAGGAAGAAAATCAGTTAACAGAGATTATCTCAGAATATGCTCAAGTATCAGATGTATTAGACAATGATTTTTAAAGCAGGTGTTGTATGTATTAAATGGTCTAAAAATAAGAGCATAAGAGACTTTCATCATTCAAGAGAGATGCTCAATAAACAACAAAAATAAGCAAATGGAAAGTCTAAACAAGGGCTCAACAGCAGATTTGACACAACAGAAAACTGCATCCAAGAACTTGAAACACATCAACAGGAATTATTTCATCTCCAGAACAGAGAATAAATGAAGCTAAGCATCACTTCAGAGATATGTGGCACAAACATGAACCACACAAGTTTCCAAGTAATGGGAGTCCAAAGATGCTGAGAGAAGGGGATTAAAAAAAATATTTGAAGAAGCAAATAGCTAACAGATTTCCAAATCTGATGCAAATCATTAACCTGCCAAGTTCAAGGAGATTGAAAGGCAAAGTATGACAAACCCAAAGAGATCCACATCTTGATAGAGTACAATCAAAGTGCTGAAAGTCAAAGGTAGAGAAGATATTGACAGACGAAGGAGCAAATGACTCAAGGAAACAACAATATCATTAAAGATTGACTTTGCATCAGAGCCAATTGATGCCAGAAAGCAGTGTGATGAAACACTCCAAGTGCTGGAAAAAAACAGCTGTCAACCAAGCTGTACTTCAGAAATGAAGATGGGGAATATCAATGTTGAAACTGAAATGATCCTGTACTACTAGTGAGAATTTCATGCAGTATAGACACTTTAGAAAACAGCTAACAATTTTTTAAAAAGGCTTAACATAAAATTTCTGTATGGTCAAACAATTTCTCTCCTAAGGGTCGACCCAAGAAAATGGAAACATGTGGCTATACAGTATTTTCTATGAAACTGTCCCTAGTATTATTCATAACAGTACAAACTAGAAATAATGTAGATTTCTCAACTGGTAACTAGATAAAGAAAATATGTTACATGTACATGCATACAATGGAAAATCATATAGTAATGAAAAATAATGAAATAGCAATATAATCTATAAATACCCTTCATGAATGATGCTAGATGAAAAAAATCATAAATACTGTACACTAGGTTCATGTATCTTTATGTACATAACCACACATAAACATATAACTCCAGGTATGTGTAATATCGAGAAAAGAAACATTTACAGGAAGTGAAAGATTAATGGCCTGGGAGAGCAGACTAATTGCAAATGGCTTATAGAAATTTTTGTTTTTGAGGTGATAAGAATGTTTTAAAGTGGTATTATGATGATAGTGGTACAGCTTAAAAATTTATTAAAATAAACATTTACAATGGAGCAAAATAACAATGGATTAATCCTTCAATAAGGTTATTTTTTAAAAAATTACAATATTCATGCCAACACAAGGAACTGTCATAGTTTAACTGAAAAACACTGTCAACCTATCAGCTATATCTTTACCATTTAAATACCATTTAGGGGGAGAACTTGCTGAAAATCCAAACTAATCTAATATTACCAAATCTGCTTGTGAATCTAGCCTATTGCTTCAAGACACAGGTCACTTTACGACGTCAATTAATGTAATTTGAGTAGCGTCAAGCATGAGCTGAACTGGTAACAGAAAATCACTTCTTCTGAGGATAAGTGTCTGATTTTCATCACAGTTTCTTGGATACCTAGATGTAAGAAAATTCAGCACACCAATAATATTATTAAATGATGTAAAACTAAATTCCATAATAATTTTTAGTTTTGGAAACAGTTAAAAGAAAAAAAGGACTTAATTTTAGATCTTCACTGACTTACATGGCATGTATAACTTGCACATATTTCAATGAAAAAAACCTTTGACTGAAAGCTTTCTGTGCAAAACTACTGTAGTATGAAATAATATTTTGCTGTTTGCCAATGATCTGAGGAACAATGTAGTTATTGTATTGTGTGACTCGTTCCTCTTTCATGTGAAATACAATACAGCACTTACCCTGCTTTCTTCTAGGCTATCAAATGGACCTGGCGGATCATCCAGACAAAGAAATTCTCTCACTGCAAGGCTTTTCAAAGTTAAAACAAAATTAGTGTGGGTACAAATAACAAATATCAAACTTTAGAAGATGCAAAGATCTTCAAAATGCTTTCTAAAGATTTATGAAAATAAATAAAAATCACAAATTTATTATTACATAGTAAGTACAGACAAAATACAATAGAATATTGGTACAAGAGACCAGGCTGAGTAGTGAAGAGCTTTCTTGTGACCTTCTGAGAAACTGGTCTTAGCCAGTCTACCAAAGTCATTCTCCTGTTAGGGACAAATACAACTTTCAAAATGCTTCAAAAGTAAGTGAAGCAACTTAAAGATTGTCCTTGATATTTTAAACAAACATAACTTTATTTTCCCAGACAGTTTAAGAGAAAAAAATGCTGAATCACAAAATATTTTAAAATAATGACATGTTATGTTTATGCTCGTAACGGGCAGCTAAACATAAGTTAGGATGACAGGTTATGAGTGTAGACAACTCAATTTCCTTACAACAAAAATCAGCTTCATTTCTAAAAGGCAATTTTAGACTAAGAGTCAACTCTATATGGGTATGTGAAAATGTAAATGTGCAGCCTTAATGTTTTTCATTTGTAAGAGAAAAGAATATGATTGATATACTTACAACATAAAGGAGATGTCAACCTATGTTAAGGGCATGGGCTTTTGGGTTCAGGAGAGCCAGACAGGTTAAGGATGACAGGGTGTCATGAAGAGAATAGGTTTTTAGTGACATCTTTCCAAAAGAAAATCAGTATGAATCAATACAGAGAAATAATGTTAAGAAAATAATCTAGAGCATCCCAAAGGTAGAACAAAGAAGTTGGTAAAGTGGCATCCAGAAAAGAAAATTTTGGCTTATGTTACTAAGGTATAAAAGGATATACATTCAGGGAAATAGAAAACACTCGACTATTTATAATCATGGAATAAGAGATGGAAGAAACCTTCAGTGTGATCTAGTTGAACCATCCACAGTACAGCTTTTGTCCCCTTTACAGGTTCAGCCAAGTGTACATTTAAATATTATCAAAGGTAATGAGGGAATAGGTTTGGTTGCTACATAAAGCAGTTAATGTGTGAATAAACTCACCTACTGCTTAATATTTGTCAACATGAGCCTATTTCCTGTATCTTTAAGAATCAGCAATACACTAACATTTTCAAAGTACACTGTACCCTCAAGACTTTCACATACTTTATGTAATATTAATATGAACTTAGTATAAGGCTATCTTCATTTTACAAATTATATCAAATTTCAGAGGTAAAATAACTTTCTTAATATCACAAAGAACAAATGACACAGCTAAACTTGAATCTGTCTTTTGAGTCTAAATGGTGGCTCTTCCTACCTTTAGATTCTTTCATGTTTTGGTTGATTTATATTCTTTTCTTTGTAGAAAAGGTATAAAAGGTATAACTCTCTAACCACACTCAAAGTGTCTATAAACCTCTATAGTTCCACATGGCCTTTAGGATACTGCAGTTGGTTTAAGAGTACACAGTCCATCAGGATTACCATGCAGACTTCTTGTATATTATTTATACTGGAGTACCTACTATTAGATAAAAATGAACCACAGGAAATGAACTGATCTTGGCTTTCAGGACAAGAATGTGGATTCAACACTAAAAGAATAACATTGAAAGTGGAAAGGAAAATACTAATAAGCAGATGGAAAGGCCTTGTTTCTTACTTTCAGTATATGACAACCCAATGTGAAACAATTTTCTTAAAATTTTATACCCAGATCTCCTCTAAGAAATTTCATTTCTTAGGTTCCCCACTTACTTACTAGATTATTGGAGGTAGGAAGGGAAAAGTGTGCAAAGGAGTGCTTATCCTTTTTTATGTCTTTAGTTTGTAGCAGAAATTTAGCCAAAATCAACAGTGATATTGACTGAGTACTTTGCTGAAGGAATTTTTTTTTTTTTTGGAGTGGTTCTTCTATTTCATTCTCCTCTATTTTTTAAAAATGATCTATGACTCATGATAGCTCTTAAAATAAAATTCAGCACATTGCTTGTTTACTCCAATTTATCAGTTCCCAGCTTATATCCCTGGCCTACTTTTAAAAATCTTCAGCCTCAAGAACAAAATTTGAAACTGGCTACAATTTTTTTTAATATCCCACTTTTCAGGGGTTCATTACATTTCTTCTGCTTCAGCACAACTCAAGTGGTACATCACAGTGCATTCCTACCCAAAGAAGACAGGCCAAAGAAAAATCTCTGAGAAATGGTGGGGTCTGAGAAAACAAATCCCAATACATGCTCCCCCCAGCAAGGAAAGGAAGCTTGAGAATCACTGATTAGAGAACTTTAATTAGATTCAATAAATATTTATTGATGGTTTATGTGTGCCATGGCTCTGCTCAGTAATTTTCTATATATTATTATGCATGATTTATAAACAAATTAAGTGAATTCTAAAAATAAACACTGAAATGTCATTTAGTAATGATACATAGCTTGAATGAAAATTATTTTTAAAAGCCTTACTATTTTTTCATGTTGTTACTAGGAAGCTGAATACAGCTCCCAATCTCTGCTTCTATTTGAGTATGATAGTGGGTAACAAAAATACTAGGATAGTATCATGGTTTTTTTCAGAGGAAAGATCCAACAATCTTAAATTTAAAAAGGCATGGGAAGATTTTACATTATTCTCTTCCTTTTATTACTTGAGATAACTTTTACCATATCTGAGAAAACTGTTTTGAAATTGAGACCAATCACTAACTTAAACTGCTCAAAGATAAATGAGATGACAGATGATATATTTTACTACTGTTTTTATTTTTACAGCAAAATTACACTATATCTTCAATTTCTTGATTTTGAGAAAAATATTATTTGGAAAAATTACATTTTCAAGCTATGATCCTAATGCACTAGTTCATCAACCAAGCTCTCAGCTTATATTACTGCTTTTCTTTCATTGATATGTATCTCTATAAATTTTTTGAAAGACTAGAAATTCAATAATTAAATGCACTTTGTAGTTTGTAATTTGAAAGAAAGAAAGAAAAAAAGCCCTAAGACTTAAGACCTACAATTCAGTAAAAGGTCAATTACAAATAAAATAAAAACACTAGATATAAATTCTACTAAAACCAAACAGAGAACAAAAGTTACTGCATAAAAACATGAGAAGGATTTCAGACAGAAATGTTATATTGGTTAATACTGCTTCTGAGTGTTCCCCACTAGCTAAAGAAAATAAGACGATGACATTGAATGAAAGCTTGAGGCCATGGACGGAGAGGGGCAGTGTAAGAGGCGGGTGGGTGACAAGGAGGTGGAAGGGCTCATGGGAGAAGGAAAACTGGGCAGTGGAGGCTACATTACATCTTGACCATCTCTCACATATGTATCTTTAGCCCTATAGCGTCCCTAAGCATCTGTTTTATCTCTCTTGTCCAGGATATCCCCAAATCTCACCTATGCCTCCTCTAGCACGAGGGAACAGAGCCAAACTCTTCTTCTTTTTTTTTTTTTTTTTTTAGGTTTTTTTTGGAGACAGGGTCTTTTTTTGTGGTTCAGGCTGGCCCGGAGCTCAGCCTCAAACTCACATCACAATCCTCCTGCCTCTGCCTCCCGAGTGCTGGGATTACAGGCGTGAGCCACCACGCCCGGCACTGTGGTATGTGGTACTGGTTGCTGCTGGGTGTGGGTCTCCACACCCAGTATTGTTATGTGGTTCCCGGGGATCGAACCCGGGTCCTTGCGCTTGCAAGACAGGCACCGGAACCACTGAGCTAAATCTCTGGCTCTCTCAACATCTTTTATACAAAACTTGAGATACTAACAAAGTTTCCTGAGATGGTTTAAATTTAAATATGTACAATAGTTATATTTGAGAATTCTCATAAAATAAGTATAGAATTACTAAATTTATATAAAGAGGATTTATGTTATTATTCAATTAAATGTATTTCATTTAATAGTTTTCTACCACCACTGAAACTTACTTTTTAAAAAAAGTTTTTTTTTTTTTTTTATATTGAACAGGTTAAAAGGACAGGCATGTTGTTCTTATCCAGATAAAGAGGCAGCCTTCCTCTGCCTGCTCACTACCATTGCTAGTTATTATTTGTTAGCTTGGCTATTTAAAATGAAGTCCTAAGTCCAGCCCTATTGACAGAAATATAGAATCTTTAGCCCTTATCTATTGAATCATTAACAAGACCCCCAGGTGATTCATAGGTACACTATAGTTGGGGAAAATATTCTAAACCTAAATATACTTGATGAAACTTTCTCCCCATTACAGTCTTCAAGTATGTGAAGATGACAACCCTACTACCTAGTACTTTTTATTTTCTTAAGGGCTAATACTCTTATTTCTTTGATCTATTCCCTCATGTAAATGAGTGGATACTAGTAAATTTTTTAACCCAGTAACTGCTTCTATAGTTTTTTTTTTTTTTGAGGCAAGGTCTCGTTCTTTTGTAGTTCAGGCTGGCCCTGAGCTCAGCCTTGAACTCACAGCAATCCTCCTGCCTCTGTCTCCCAAGTGCTGGAATTACAGGCATGAGCTACCATGCCCAGCACAGTGGTTTGTGGTCCTGATTGCTGGTGGGAGTGAGTCTCTATGCCTGGCATTGTTGTATGTGGCTTTTGGGGATCGGACCCGGGCTCTTGTGCATACAGGACAGGTGCTAGATAGAACCATTGAGCTAAATCCCTGGCCCTGAACTTTTGCTTTTGAAGATCTAGGATTTAAAACATTGAATTTTGTTACAGAAATCCTTGTAGATGAATGGTAATTTTAGAAAATATACTGCTTCAATTTATATTTTAAAGAGTTAAAGATAAAAATATTGGTAATAATAAATACATGGAATACTGAAAATAAGAGACTAGTAAAACACTGCTATTCTGAATAATGTAATGATTTTAGAGCAATAAAAGACAGCATAAAATAAATAACTGCATTTTAAGTATGAGAGATTATACAGTATTAAGACTATCACTCCATATCATTCACGTAGACAAACTAAGTTGCATGCTCTTCTAGTGCAGGACATCTACTTTGTTTCTGCTGTTGCTGCTATTGCATTTTGATCTTTCTTCTGGAAAGTTTTTCTTTGCTGATACAATTATCACTACTGTGGACCCTCAAGTTATGACTGGCCTGACATACAATTTGGGTTATGACCGGCATTTTAGTTTCAACTTACAAAGTCTTGAATTATGACTCAAACGCTGCCCATCTACACTTTCAGATGATCTCTGATACAGATTTTACCCTTGAGTTTTAGAAAGAAAATGACAAAATCCTTTCCTGTGTGGAGTGAACTGAGAAATCCTTGGCCAATATCTTTCTAAAGACACTGAGATCTGCCTGTGTACAGGAGAGACTTTGAAGGGTGCACAGAGTAGCCTGAGCCTTCAAGTGTCCAACCTGTGTCACCACCAGCCCTCACATACTAGTTGAGTTTGTAAGTCAAGGTCCACTGTACTTCTTTCAACCTTCGAGAAATTTTCTCTAATTCTCCCAAGAAAAAATTTGTCATTTCTTTTTCTAAAAGAAATCTACTTCTGAATCCATCACGACTAATTGGGACACATTTTTTTTGTATTCATTTTCTTAAGAAGTTGACTAGCATCTACTTCATCTTGGCATAGTCACATCCTTTACATAGTTAACCCTACATAAATATTCACTGGCCAGATAAAAATCCAAATAAATACTTTTATCATAGGAAAACTGAAATACATTTATTTGTTTTCTAAATGTATCTGAGAACAATATTCTTTTAAAACAGTCAAACTAATAATCCTCAATGTCTTATTTTCTTGCACTTCTGTATTGTTGCACCTGGAGCAGCTGACATATTGCAGACTGATAGTTACATAACACAAGCTCTGAGCCAGCTCACAGAAAGATTAACTAATAACTGTGGTAAGATGCTAAGGATATCAGAAAGGATATTGAAGGAATAATTTATAGTTAATATTTCATGATTACATCTGGCCATACAAAGACTTGCTAATGGTATCACAACAGGTAATGTTCAACTAGCTGGTGTTTCATTTTTTCACGAAGCCTTGAGATTATTGTTGTCTTCCCTTTTCTCTAGTAGGTGGAGTTTCCTCTGTTCCTTTCTAATTACAGAGCATAAAACACTTCATCCATTCTTCTTTTATAATTTTCGATTCAATCAACCTTTTGTCTAGTGAAGTATCTTATGAACCAACCACTATTTGAATTTATACTGCAGACAGTGAAAATCCTGGCTGCATAGTGCAACACAAAGTAACACTGACAGACAGAACAATCTGCAGTAATTCAGCAGCCGATATGTTGAGAATCATTCACTTCTTTTTACAGAAGAAAGAGTCCTGAGAATGAGGTGAGGAACAGTACTGTAAGCCCCAAACAAAAAGAAGTAGGAAAGTTTTAATGATTGATCATTACTTAAACAGCTGTTTGGTAACGCTGGGCTTTCTGCAGTCTCAGTCTAGCACTATAGGCTTTGGCTGCTTAGGTTTATGTGCTTCATGAAAAACGCCTGTCTCCATAAGCACACACAGGAATGGTCTCTGTAGGATGGCAGAAATATTATCATCTATGATGGCTGTGTTTTACTCAATACGTTGCACAATGCATGTAATGTCTCATACATACAGGTTCACCTTGACTGTGTGGCAAGTGCAGGAGACAAGGTTGGGACTGCTCCACACCTCCTCCTAGTTTACTGTCACCTGTGTAGTCCAAACAATTGAGTCATGAAAAAAAATCACACAATAATGTTAAAAGTTTACGATCTTAGGGGGGCCACATCATTAACTTTCCAGGGCTACATGCCCATAGATGGACATGCTTGATTGTATATCACACAAAACAATGCATAAACTTCTTTATTTTATTCATACAGAAGTCTATTTTCTTTAAATGAATCTTAAGGCCATTGAGAGTATCCTTGATTGTTTTATACTCTTCCTAGTATGATACAGGGAAAATATTTAAGATACTGATAAATAACTCTTTCCTTCTCTCCACTTTTGGTAACTCACGCCCGCCAGCAATCAGAACCACACACCACAATGCCAGGTGTGGTGGCTCACGCCTGTAATCCCAGCACTTGGGAGACAGAGACAGGGGGACTGCTGTGAGTTTGAGGCTGAGCTCAGGGCTACCCTAAACTACAAAAGTGAGACCCTGTCTAAAAAAAAAGAAAAAAAATAAATTCCTTATACTGTGAAATCAAAATGCTACCTACTACACATAAAAAGTTATCGAGAACTCAGAGCTAAAATATTCTGTTTTGAATTCAATTTAAAGTATATCACTGGATCCCTTAACCATCTGATAATACATGACACAGTACAGAAGCAAATAAATATGAAGTACACTAGATTCTTGCATCTAAGACCTCTTCGGATCTGCAAGAGTATAAGAATAACAAATGAAATGTTTTCAACTTCTTTGCCCAAAGCGCATTTCATTTTCTTGAGTAACTATTTATGAATTGATCAATATCACTACCAATGTCCCAATATCCATGCTAAACAGCTTGGAAACATCTTGAATGTTTAACTTGAGATTTATTATTAGTAATTTTAAAAAATTACATTTGTATATTTAACGAAAATACTTACAAATCAATCAAAAAATGGGTTAAAGTTGTTCATATTTAATATCTGATGAGGTAAAAACAGTAATTTCTAAAATAAATCCGATTTTAATTTATCACAATGTTTTCACTACAAAGCATATTTGTGCTTTGTGGAAATGACACACTGACTTATTTGTAAAAGTCTTCTTTTATGGTATGGTATACAAAACACTTTCTTCAAAGTCTTCCTCTGTGATTTTAACATTTATTGATTTTTTCCCAACTAGTACTCCTGAATTAAAAACTAATCTATCATTCTATGTTGAGCTGTACAAATGTAAAAAAGAAACAGGGAACATTTGTGTTCTCAGTACCGAGACACATGATCACCAAATCTGTCATGTTTGCTTCAATTTTTTCTGATAAACAATACCATCATAAATATCAATATCCTTCACTCAAGTACTTATTGAGCATGGACAGGGTCACCACTGTGTTAACAGGCATGGGACATTGAATGTAAACAGCCACATGACCTGTAGTTACACATCTTACAATCTCATAGAAGAAACACTATCAAATAATTACACAAAATGTTATGAACTGAAGTCTTTTTCGTTTGGGAGTCCATGAGAAAATTAAAGCCTATAGATGATGATACAAGTGATTACTCCCTTGATTCTCTTAAAAACAGACATAGAACTAGTATCAAGCTAGAAGTACAGGATAGATTATCTCAAGAACCTAGGAAGTGATTCTCCAAGCAGAGAGGAGACAAGCTGGTATGAATGCTGTGAAAAAGAACTGACCTAATGTTTGGTGGTGATGAAGAAGAGCTGGGCCAAGGAGGTGTTACCAGAAGAAAAGAAGTTTTCGTTGAAATCTGTAGGATGTGCAGGAGTTCACCAGGCAAGCGTCTGGGTGGGAGGGTAGAGTAAAATATTGCTTTTCTGACAAATAGCAAATTTGAGGAACAAAAGGGCAAGGTGATTTCAGAGAATAAAGAAAAACTAAAATGACCGACATACACAGAATGGAGGTGGGAAGGAATAATAGAACCCCAAGACTGGAGTGAGACACAGGCTGGCAGGGGCTGGACTTAGTCAACTATCACAAAGATCACTACAGCTCTAAGGGGCCACAGAAATAACAGCGCATGAGGAAACCAGTGGGAACGCTTCTGCAATAATTAAGGCAGAGTTACCTATGCTAGACTGATGGCAGGCATGTAGAAAAGGGGACAAGCCTGAGTGTCATCAAAAGTAAAGGAAGGAAAGAGGGTAGAAAGGGAGATGTCAGGGATGACTTGCACATTTCAAGTTGATGCTGATGCTGAGGGGAAAAGAACAGTCTGGAGACTATGCATTTAAGTTTCGGGTTTGAGCAAAATGTTGAGTTACCTGGGAGAGATGCTACAGAGACAAGTATGTGAATTTGAAGTATAAGGAAGGGCTTGTAGTTTTCCACTAAGTAGGTGAGGAGGACAGTAGGGATTGTGGAAAGACTAAGCCTAGGGAGCACACATTAAAAACATGTCTCTGCATAGTAGGTGTTGTAGGAATAACTCAAGATTGCATAAAGACAGACTGAGGGAACTGTCTTTCCTCTTTTGGAAAACCAACCAAGACAGTTATAGAGACATTACAATATGCTATTGCATTGTAAAAACTCCCTACTTTTTTTCAAGAGTTCTAATTTATTTGGTAAAAGTTCCCAAATGAGATACCCAGCTGATACTGTCATTTAGCAGATTTCTTATAAATATATCCAGAAGCAAAAATTTCTTTTAGATCCTTTTCTTATCTTTTAATTGTTTTTGGCATTTTCACTCTACTTTTTACATAAATCAACACAGCTTTACAATTTTCATATTTTGGCATTGCTTTGGAGAAATCCAAAATATATTAGTCTCAAAATTATATAGTAATACATTAAACAAAAACTGGCTAGCACATCAGCCATTCTAATTACATGACCACAAAAATGGCAAATATTAAAATCAAAGTTACAGTTGGATGGTTCCAGTATACAGTACACTGAAATTTTCACTTTGACTTTTTAAAAGCTATAACAAAGATGTAATGCCAAATAAAATCCTTAATTGAAAGACAGGAAGAAAATCATATGAAGCACTTTATTAGACAAGTAATGACACTCCTCCTCTGTTATGGGCTTAAATAACTACAGTGAGGATTTACTCTTTAGTTTAACACAGTTGTTGGAATGCTTTTATAGTCTCTTATTTCAATTTGTTACATACCAGTTAGCAATGTCCTTGTGAGCTACTAAATTTTGAAGAAATGCTTGTAATCCTAATTGTCTATCTTCTAAAAAATCGGCATTGTAATTATTTTTAAACCAGCGTTTTGGTGGAAGTGCTAATCGAAAGCCTGGAAACATCTCTTTTAACTGAAAAAGAAAAGAGAAAGTAAAATATTTAACTCAATTATACCAATTCCATAAAATTTATCCAGCTCACTGGATAACTATAAAAAAAGCTTAAAATAATTAAATTCAGTTAAGGTTTTTATCCCTTGTTTTATTTCTTGATCTCCATCAGACTTGTAAGTTTTTAACTGCTTCATGTTCTTGTCAAAACTTGGCATGGTCCATCTTTGATGCTGGCTATTCCCGTGGGCGTGTAGCAGTATTTCACTGGGGCTGTAATTTGCATTCCTCTGTTCATAAACAATGCTGCATATTTTTTCATCTGCCTATTTGCATTTGCATGGCTTTTCTGGTGAATTATCTACTGAAATCTTTCAACTCCTCCTTCATTTTAAAAAACTGTGCTGTCTTTTAAATTGTGAGAGTACTTTATTGAATCCACACACTAGTGCTTTGTCAGACATATGTATTAAACATTTTCTTCCAGACTGAAGTTTGACCTTTAAGTCTTATCAGAGCAAATGTTTCAAATTTTAATATTACCTAATTGACCCACTTTTCTTTTTATGGTTCATGCTTCTCAAGCTAAGAATTCTTGTTCATTTTGAGGCTGCAAAGAATTTCTTCAGTCCTTTTTTCCTAGAAGTTATATTTTTGCTTATGGTCCATTTTGTGTATTTGGCTTTAATTATACTTTCTTAGGGAAGAACTTCATAACCTGTGAAGCCAGGCTAAGCCTCCATTTATATATTCTTTTCAAGATACTGTAACTGTAACAAATGACCCCAAAACTTAGTGGTAAGTAACACCTACTCTTAAACTCATGGACTCTATGTGCCAGTAATTCATGACAGGTACAATGAGGACTAATCTCCACTCCACAGTGAATGGAGGGCTCAGCAAGACTTGAGGGCTGTGAGCAAGAAGTGTTTGAAGATCACTCACTCACATATGTAAGTGGTTGATGATGGTTGTTGGCCAAAACCTCCTGGGGCTATTGGCAACAAGCTGACACTGGCTTTTCCATGCGCTCTGGACTTTCTCCCAGCATGGAGGCTAGACTTCAAAAGTAAGCATCCCAAAAGACAGACAGGATGAAACTATACTTCTTATGATCTAGTAGTGACAGTGACACACCATCATGTCTACTGCCCCCCCTCGGGTCCAGGAGCCCCAAGCTCACTCTGGTTCAAGGTGAGAGGACACAGATTCTACCTCTTGTTGAGCAATGGCAAGATTCTGGAAAAGCACAGGCAACTGAAGGTACTGTTATGATTTCTAAAACATTGTGCCACAGATCATCAAGTTATTAATGTATCTTTTAATGGTGTTTATCACAATGTAAATGATATTTATTTAATTTTGGATTCTCCTATTAGACCAATAGTTCTGAACCTTAGTTGCCCACTAGAATCACTTGAGGAGTTTTGAAAGACATTGATGACTATGACCTACCTTTAAGATTAGGATTTAGTTAGTTGGACTAAAAATTCATTTTATCACACGGAAATGTTCACTATGATCTATTGCTTTGACCTAGAAGTAGAAAATACTGAGCTCTGAAGTAGTATTTACAGAAAAAACCACTTCTCATTGTCATCTTTCTGAAACTAACGCCTATTCAGGCCATCCTACAGCCTTGTCTACTGAGATCATTTAATATCACCTGTACTCCAAAAAGAGAAAAATAAGATATCTGTTTTCACCCAGCAGATTGCCAGATATTTAAATGGTTCATCCAGTGTAGGAAGGATAGAACTTCTTAGGGGAAACCATTACATTTTACATAGTTTTGACACAATAACCACATTTGTAGGATTTATCCTATACATAAACAGCCATGAATATTGGGAAGAATTACCAAGAATTACTACTTGTCTCAATGCAGAAAAGGCCAATCCTTTCTACAGTCTGTTCAAACTTTGCCCTGAATTCCTCAGCACAGGTGCTTAGAAAATTTCCAGAGAAACAACTCAGAATTTAAAAGAATAAAGAAAATCAGTGTCCTACAGAAAGTTTTCTCTAACAAGTGTTACTTGAACTATTTTCAATAGTTTTCATATTGTCAATTAGTAATTTTTCTTCACAAACCTTAACTGAGAATTATAATACATAAATATTATATATTTGTAATAAATATATAATAAATAAATATTAAATATATAAATTCCTTAAAATTAGGGTGATGTCTATAAGATTTTTATACTATCTGAAACTCCTAGCACAATGCTGAATTTAAACCACTGACTGCATAAATACTTCATGATTAATTTGTAAGATTTTAATTTTTTTAAAATTTGCAATCCCAGGGATTCAACTCAGGACCTTGTGCTTGTAAGGCAGGCACGGTATTACTGAACTAAATCTCTGGCCAATTTTATTTTATTTTTAATAATTATAAAAATAATAAATCTTAAATAAATCTTAAATAAATTTTAAACCATACGTTGCCGTAAGGAGCTTGACAAAATCTCATTCTCTCCTGTTTCAGTGGGCTGCGAGTCATCCCTCTGCTCAGCGTACTCACACTGTACACCCTAACTGCCAGGCACCGCACATGGGAGCCCTCTCGGCACCCAGGGGCTGTCACGGTGCTGCTGGACTCTGCGCAGTATCTCTCACACGAGCCAATAGTACGTGCCTGTCTCATCACCCCACTCCCTCTGCACAGCACAGAGGCATCATGTCATCATGAGGAGGTTGAATATGCTACAGGAAGGTCCTCTGAGAGAGGCCACACTCACTTGACTGTTATTATACAGCATGTTATTTTAACTTTTTTAGTTTATTAATTTCTAACCATGCCTAACTTGATAAATTGAATATATAAATTGAACTATATCCTAGATGTATACATACAGGAGAAAACAGTACATATCAGGCTTGATACTCTCTGCTGTCAGGCATCCACTGAGTATGCAGGAGGGTACCCTCAGAGGATATGGGGGACTCTGTGTACGACTGACATAAATTTTTACTCATAACTTAAGTGTCCAACTTCAGAGAACAAGGAAGCATTTATTAGACTTCAACTTCTATTAACATCTTTCTTCAAAGTGCTTGTAAATTGAAATAGTTCAAAATCAATCTGAATGAATAAAATAATGATTATATAAGAAAGAATTCCGCTTAAGTATCGAGGAACTTTATAAATGGCATTGATCTTCTTGATAGCTATGAAAAAAATCAACATAAGGTAGAGAATTATAGATTCATGTTTTACTTTATCAGTACAATATATAAGGTTTAGGAATAGAAAACAAAATGTAAATGATAGAGATACATTAGAAATATTTTTCTTTTGCACTTGCCAGGTAGGCATGACAGCACTGAACTACATTCCCGGCCTGGAAATAATAATTTGAATTCACACATATCTAATATATACCATATACATATGTGGTAATTTCAAATACTATTTTTAGTGTGCTCCCATCCTGACCATAACCTGTCACAGAAGTCTTCACTTGTAGTTTTATGTCAGTACTTAGAATGTTTACCATTTTGGAGCATTACAAATTTCAGATTTTTGGATTAGGGATGTTTAGCCTGTACCAAAAGGTATTAAGATTACTCCTTAATAAAAGATAAAATAGCTCAGTGGTCTATATTGTACATTTTTATATAAATAAGGTTTTCAGAGAACTCAAAACTTTTTGACAGCTACATAGCTGTAAAGTCACATTAAATGGGGATTCCTAGGGCTAAACCCCCCAAAACAGTCACTTTACAAGTTTTAAGTAGCCCACAGAAAGAGAACAGGTAGGACAGGAAATGGGAGAGAACAGGACCAGTAAGTATTTTCAGTTAAGCACCTGCTAGGCCTGGGATTCAGTTCAGGGGTGCTGCAGCTGCCTCACAAGCCCAAGGTCCTGATTCCATACCTGATGGGGGTCGGGGGAGCATGACTGACACAAAACACCCACCCAAGCCAGGGAACAGCTTTGGCCTGTTCTAAGTTCATCTTACTTGGCTGCTTAAAAGCATTAAGTCACTTGCTTCTTTTAGAACAATGTTATCTCTTGGCTTCCAAAGTACCCATTACCCCCACCTGTCTCATCTGATTTTCCTCAAGATCTGGGGGAAATTCTGCTCTTCCTTCTCTATTATATTTTCTAACTGCACTACTTCTTCACTGTTAGAAATTTAGGTTGGTTCTAAGTTTTCATTATTAAAAACAAAGCGGAACACAGACAAAGAAAAGTACTGTATAAAATACTGTACTACATATCCTTAGAGCTAATTCTTCCCAATATTAATGGCTGTTTATGTATAGGATAAATCCTACAAATGTGGTTATTGTGTCAAAATTATGTAAAATGTAATGGTTTCCCCTAAGAAGTTCTATCCTTCCTACACTGGATGAACCGTTTAAATATCTGGCAATCTGCTGGGTGAAAACAGATATCTTATTTTTCTCTTTTTGGAGTACTGGTGATATTAGATGTTCTCAGACATACTGGTCATTTATATTTCTTCATTCGTATTATCCTGGTCTTATCATTTGTTTATGTTTTTACTTTGAGATTCACGTTTAAGAGTTCTTAATATATTGAGATTTATTATTAATCTGTTTCATATGTGCAATAGGCAGAATTGTGGTTTGATGACCTTTTGCCTCTGTTATTGCTTCTGGTTATGTTACACAGCAAAGAGATTTTGCAGCTGTAATTAGGGTTACTAATCAAGTAACCTTACATAGGGAGATATCTGGGTGAGCCTAATCTTATCACATGAGCCATTTATAGTGATTTCCCTGGCCCAGGCAGAAGTGAAAGCGGGAGGCATTTAAAGCACAAAAAGGGACATGACTCAATGTTGGTGGCTTCGAAGATGTGCAGGAATGCACAGAGATCTCTCGGAACTGAGAGTTACCTCTGGCTGGCTGCCCGGAAGACAGCAAGATCTTTGGTTCTACAACTTCAAGCATTAAATTCTGCTGCCAACCTGAATGAGCCAGAAAGCTGATTCCTCCCCAGAGACTCCAGATAAGAGCCCAGCCCAGTAAAAGCTTGATCCTAAAAAGCAAACCAAGTCCAATGCATCTGAACCACTAATAAGCACGTGCTATTTATGTAAGAAGGTTTGTGACAGTGCTAGGCAGCATAACTAATATAAAATATTCATACAATTGTTAACTCTTTCATAGGCACATGATTTTACAACACAGTGATCTTTGTCAAACCTACAAGAGTACATAAATAACTTTATAAACTGAATGTTAAAGGTTTCATAATTTTCACTAAAATAATAGGATTTAAAGGTATTAAAATGAAATGAAACATTTAATTTTCTTATGAGATAGCAGAGATTTGACTTGATTCAGATACCAAGGGAAAAAAGATACTAATATAGAATAAGTATTGGGTACACATAAATAACTTATATTCAAAAGGCAGTTGGGATTTACTGAAGTACTTACTTTGTCATTAAGCCTAGAGAAGTCAGTGTATCTTCTGAAAACTATCCAGCTTTCTTCTGGGGTTTTCTTTACTAGTATTTTATATACCTAGAAAGAGAGCAAGAGAAGAAGTTGGGGGGGGTGTAAAAGTAAAGCTACTCAAACCAAATATTTTAACAAACTCTACTTCTAAT